>PVJS01002694.1:0-82029 GCA_004027185.1 Glis glis
CTTTATTTTGAAACCGGGTCTCACGAAGTTGCGGAGGGCCTCAATAAATAGAGAGAGAGAGAGAGAGAGAGAGAGAGAAAGACTGGGAGAGAGAGAGAAAGAGAGCTGAGGCTGGCCACGAACCCGGATCCTCCGGTCTCCGCCTCCCAAAGTACTGGGATTATAAGCATGAGCCACCATGCCTGGCATAATAAAATATTTAAAAGCCATACAACTGGAACATTTCCCCTTCTTATCTCCAAAAATTACAAACTTAATTTTTAAAATGTCACCTTTAGCTGGCAATATTGGCTCAAGTCTATGATTCCAGTACTTGGGAGACTGAGACAGGAGGATCTCAGGTTCAGTGCCAGCCTCAGCAACTTAGTGAGACCTTGTTTCCAAATAAAATATAAAATAGGGCTGGGGGCATGGCTCAGAGGTATAGAGTACTTCAATCTCTAGTCTCCCCCTACACACACATAAAATACCACCCCTTATGAACGTGACATTAGTCTTATATCAAGCAACCCTTCCTATCTTCTGCTAGCATCCTCCTGATTTGTCCAAGTCTAGTTCAATTGTTGCATATACAATAAAGAATTTTCCATTTCTCCCACTCCCCAAATGTGGTAGAAATTTTTCTACATGCTCTCTGCTAAATTATGATTTTTGAACACATTTTAAGCAGTAGTTACATGTGATATCTTCCTGCAAAACTTGTCTCCTGAAAAGCTGGGACAGTGGTATGTATTTTCATATTCTAATCATTAAACCAGGTTTTGCAAATATTAATTACCAGTTGATAAGAGTTTGGGAATGGATGTACCTGCAAGTGATTAATTGGAAATCCTGTTTTCTATATTGACTTCATTGATCAGCATTCATCCAATATTTACTGGGCGTCTACATCCCAGATATTGCTGTAAATACTACAAATGATAATATTTACATAGAATCATTTTTATTAACGATAGTAGGAAGTTATTCGAAATAATTATCAAAAATAGCTATAGTATAAGTTTAAAGTATAACACAAAATAGAACAAATATGTTGTGGATTTGTAGGAGCTGAAAATAAAGTGTGATATCCCAAGTAAGGATATTCTGACATACTTTGGAAAGGAAGAACAAAACCATAGAAATATGAGGAAATGAATGAAATTAAGCAACAGTGAGAAACACTGGGGTTTTATTACATTTTGCATGGCAACAAGGTTTTCATATTTAAACAATCTGTAACATTTTACTTGGATGCTATCCTAAAATTTCCAACTACTTTGATGATGAATTTGAACTGCCATTGCCACAGACTGATGAAACGCATACTCCAGGAAAGTGTGCATTCTCCTCATGTTTTTGCTTTGTTTTAATCCCATCAAAAGCTCAGCTATCACTTGCACAGTCCACTTGTGGTCTACTCTTACCAACACGATACTACCTTCCGGAATTATTCTGAAGAATTCCAGATATGTCCAAGCTTAAGGATGCATGTATTTGAGAAATATTAATCTTCAAATTTTTTTGCCAACGATATCCACACAGATAATTAAGAAAGAAGGGGCTTTTCAGATTAACTTAACTAGAAACCTGAAGCAAAGAAGAAGAAAAGTAACTTGCTCAAGAAAAATAAGCAAGTTAGTTGGGCATGGTGCTACATACCTATAATCCCTGTGCTTGGGAGGCTGAGATAGGAAGATCACAGATTCCAGGCCAGCCTCAGCAACTTAGCTAGACCCTGTATCAAAATAAAAAATAAACGAATAAAAAGGGCTGCAGGTATAGTTTGGAGGTAAAATACCCCAGTACCAAAAATAAATAAATAGATAGGAAAGAAAAAGAAAAGTAAGCAAATTAATATGGAAGCCTTACATAGGAAAAAAAATCCTCAACTCTGGTTTTAAGATTCTTTTCTCCACATTACTTTGCTTTTTCCTGACCAGAAGTAAACAAAACTGAAAATACTAAAAAAAAGGTAAATGAAAGGCTTAGTATTCTTATAAAATAGCAGGCTCATTAAATGCAACAAAAAGTCAAATAAACATATTATAAAATACTGTGCAATAAATCCAACATAGTTTATTAACTCTCAAAAGAATATGCAATTTCAATAAAAAATACAGATTTGCCATCAAGAGAAACACTCATGAGGCTAACTGACATATTTAACTTTTTAAGGTGTAGGGAAAGTAACTTCTCCTGTCAATAGTCTTACAAAGTTAGAAAAAACAAATATGGCCATAGACGGAAAAAATACTCAAATTGTTTGACTAATTGAAGAAAAAAAAATAGTTGATCACTTGATGTTTTCAGGCTTAATGTGTCTGAGCAATTATATGTATTTCCCTGTTCTGCATGTAGAAACACATCTTGAAATGCTAATTTATTATTAGGAAAAGAAAGTCTTCGTGGTATATTAACAATAACTCTTGACAGCATTAGTGTATTATTTCATTCAGTTCCCTAAACAATAACAGAAACTCATTATAACTATTTTAAGAAGAAGAAAAGCCAGGTTTAGAAAAATTAAGTAACTTTTAAAAAGAAAACTAGGCCCTTAAGCAACCGTTTGGTATTGTACTCAGATCTGCTTCTCATTATCCCACTGTGCAACCTCATAGAAAACTTAAAAAATGCTCACGGAAATATACTCCAGCTATAATCTCAAAGAAAACACACTGCAGCAAAATAAGTTATCTGGAAAAAAACTAAATAAGCAGGAATAGCAAAGCATTTCCATTTTCCTAAAGGGGCTAGGAAACATGTTGACTGTCAAGATATAAATGAAATTTGTGGATCACAAATGTTTCCCTTTTGAAATAAATTGCTGCCTTAAATTCCTTAAAAATAGGGTTATTTTATATAATAGCATGACTATAGTTAGAAAGCCAATTTGCATATTTGGCCTGTGCTGTGTCATTTGATGGTTCTAGAGAAGATCTATATTTTCCATGAGGTGACTGACTTGTATTATACGTAGGGAGCAGTGACAGCCATCTGAGTAGCTTCTATCTTTAAAGGGCACTCTTATTAAATAGAACACTCTTTATAGAGGAAGTGAACAATTACCATCACCAGGTTTTATGTAATTACTTTGGAAGCATTTTATGATTTTTAACTTCAATTTTTATATCCTATAGGAGAAGTGAAATATAACAGTAAGGAATTGACTTTCCTGGCCCAGAGTTCTCAGTGTCAAAGCTGAATCCCATTATCCAGAAACGGTGATCAAGCGTTCCCTCACTAGCTCCAGTACTACCTTATAAAAGCCCTGCCTGTATTATGATTGGAATGACTATCTCGTCAGGATAACTCTGTGCCATAATAATGCTAAGGGAAAGAATTATTTAAGACAGCAAATGGCAGGAAGCTCTTTAGTCCTTCTGCTAAAGAAAGGGGACAACGATAAACAGAATAATATATAACTCTAGTAAAATAGTCAGATTATCATCTCTTCTCAGTGAATCATTTTGATGCATCCTTCTTTTTAATCAATCACCAAGAGTTGGAGCTGACAAGATGATTTATTGATCAGGACATAGAAAACTTCAGAATATAAACAATTTCTACTGATATCTGTTTTCCAAATCGCACTAATATGGAAGGCAGAATTCTTTTTTTATATGCAAAGCAAATAAATCTAGCTAGCAATTTACTAACTCATATATTTGCAAACAAAATGTGATACCAACTGCTCCACCTGGGCACTCCCACCAGGTCATAATGATGTGCAAAAAATAGATATGGAGGCAATATTTAAGATTCACCAGAGGCTGGGCGTGGTGGCGCACGCTTGTAATCCCAGTACTTTGGGAGGCGGAGACTGGAGGATCTGGGTTCGCGGCCAGCCTCAGCTCTCTGTCTCTGTCTCTGTCTCTGTCTCTGTCTCTCTCTCTCTCTCTCTCTCTACCTAGTGAGGCCCTCCGCAACTTCGTGAGACCCAGTTTCAAAATAAAGTATAAAAAAAAATAGGGCTGGGGGTGTAGCGTGGAGGTAGAACGCCCCTGGGTTCAATCCCCAGTACCACAAAAAAAAAAAAGATTCACCAGAATAGTTTTCTCCATAATATTTAGAATTAAATATGCCACAGTTTGAGAAATGTTGTGCATAACTTCAATACTATGGGATACTTTTACAAATGAAGCCATATTCTAAAAGGCACATAGCCCAGGAATTCTGTGGTTGCTGTTTTGTATGTGGCTGGAGATGTCAGGTTTACAATCTTGGGTAAGATATCACAGGAATTTGGAGGGTAGCAACATGTCCTTTATTTGGAGAAGAAAACCAAAACATCATATTCTTTTCTGAAATGTGAAAACATACACATCCAACAACAAACCCTGATAAAATAATATTAAAGTGATTTTTGGGTAGACATAGAGAAATGTCAAAATATTTAAAGCCCATCTGAGTGGCCCTCTAAAATCGGACAGTACAAAAAAATGAGACTTCATTTAAAAGAAAGCTGAGCTGTAACACTTTTGTTTATCGTGTTCTAACCAGTTAAAATGTTCACTTTGCTTACCCGATTTTATTCTCATTTTTTGAGAAAAATGAGAACACACTCAATCTTAGAACCCATAGTGCTTATCATCATAATCAATTACGATTACCCTTTGTCTATTGCATTAATTTTCCATTGCTCCATAACAAATTATCTCAAATTTAGCAGCTTCAAACAGCACTCTCACAGTACTCCATAGGTTAGGTGTACTTTGAGCTTGGCTGTTTTTCCTGAGGCTGAAAATTCAATTTCTTGAAGTTCCAGGACCAAGGACCCTATATTCTAGATGGCTATTTACCATGGTTCACCTTCATTCCTAGAGAAGGTTCCTTGGTACTTTCTTTCTTGCCTACAACTAGAGAAAACTCTCCATTTTTAAGGTGCCTATGTGATTCAATTAGGCTCGCTGGACAATTTCCCTTTTATCAAAGTCATCCGATTGGTAATCTAAATGGTATCACCAAAATCCCCTTTCCCAGAAAATTTAACCAAATAGAGTGTGATATTTTTCTTCATATTCACAGCTATAGGATTGGGGCAGGAAATCCCATGTGCCCTCTTACAATTTTGCCTCTAGCCAGGTGCAATGACTCACACCTGAAATCCCAGCACTTGAGAGGCTGAGAAAGGAGGATTGCAGGTATGAGGTCAGCCTCAGCAGCTTAGTGAGATCCTCAACAACTGAGGTTGAATCCCCAGTACTACACACACACACACACACAAATAAAGTTCAGCCAACATGTACAGCTATTATATGAGTAACTTTAACACAATATTACTGTAAAAGATGATCAAATTACACTATTCATGTTTTATGTTTATTTGAAGCCAAGTATTTATGTTTATTTGAAGAATTGAATGATAGGAAAATAATAAAAGCTAGAGTTTTATTTTCCCCCAAACAACACTATATCAATTACCTTTCTTTGTATATTTTTATAAGTCTTTTGACTCTATGTCCTATCCTGTCTGAGCAAACTTGATCATTTTTCCAAGGGGTGTGGGTTTAGGGACATCAAACTGGCCCAGTAGTTAAAAGACATTGATTAATCTCCAGCTTTGTCACTAACCAGCCAAATATTTGAGCAAGTCACTTATCATAAATTCATGGGATTTGGGTTTTGAGAGGACTTTCATATTATCTCTGCCAAAAAAAATTACTTGATTTTAATTATTATACAAAATCCCTGCCAAACTCTACTTGGATTCCTCCTCTGGAATCTCATTTGATCACCATTATTAAAACAAAAACCTATATTGAATCGAAAGCTGTATTTCTCTAGTTTCAAATATTCAAATAAATGGCTGTAGTTAAAACTACGCAGATTAAGTCTTATTCCTCTTCATAGGACAGTCCTTTAGATGTTTGAAGATTATTAATATGTCCTTTCTTCTAGAGACACATCAGTTTATTTCCTCCGTGACTTTTAATTGAATGCCAGGCTTTCTGCTTGGCACCAGGCACTGCAGATACCGAAGGTCTGGCCCTCGTGGAATTGAATCAGATCATCACCACGATTTGGTCTCTCATTATTCCACTCTGGTGTGTCCTTTCTGGACCAGATTCAGAATTGGAAACAGCAATCCCTTTCTACTACCCTTGCTCTAGAATCTATATGTGTGCAAAATGCTTGCTCACAGACGTCTATTGCTACACTTCATGGTCAACCCAGAGAGAAAATGGTTATCCTGACCTACCTTATTTTCTCTTCAATGAGATATCTGATTTCCAGTGTCCTGGCTCTAGTTTTCCAAATACTAAGAAACCTGGACTGGTCATGTTCTACATAAAGGGGACCATCTTTCTGACTTTTCCCAAATAAATACTATATCAGGTATTATATCCTCTACTTATCAAAAGCTGAGAAGCAATATGCAATTAATATAAATGTTAAGAGAAATTAAAGAAACCAAGTTTTCACTGTGCAAACTAGGGTGAGGCAGAAGGCATCAATGAAATATTCTCAACCATCCATTTCAAGTTTAACTTGCGCTTTCATAGTTTATTCTCATACACTGCTAGGAACTCCATAAAAATAGAAAGCCCACATAGGTAGTAATCTCCAGTTCTTGCTTTTCTCCACAGCATTCAAAGCTACTTCCTGTCCTCTAACCTTTAATTTAGCAGAGAAAGCCTGTCACCATAGAGCCTTCTCTGCCCAGCTCTGCAGGCAGCTTCCCCTTTGGGTCACAGAATGCCAACTTCTGTAACAGACAGGTACACTCAGTATTGTTGTGCTGCTATTGTACAAGAGACAGCCTATTTACCAGCTGGAAGGAAGAGGTGTGTTTTACACTGGCATGGAAACCTTCGCTTTAACACCGCGGTGACAAGACGCTGGTTATGGCAGTGGGGTGCTGTACAGATGTGCCCTGCTTATCCAAAGCACTTTTAAAGGTTTTCAAGTGCTGCATGCATGCATCACTGTGAACCTTGCTGTGATGTGTAATTACAAGGCACCAAAAAGAATATATTGAAAAATCTCAGTACTTCATTTGTTTAAAATTTTTCATTCATAGAGGTTAAAAATATTTGTTTAAAATATTTCATTAGTAGAGGTTGAGAAAAATAAAAAGTGCTTGTATGTGAATCC
Organism: Glis glis; assembly: GCA_004027185.1. NCBI lineage: Eukaryota > Metazoa > Chordata > Mammalia > Rodentia > Gliridae > Glis > Glis glis. The sequence goes on from PVJS01002694.1 coordinate 7,078, forward strand.
ATAAAGTTTGAAGGAAAGTGTAATAAAATGAAATCTAGCTCTCTGATAACCCATTTAGGTATCGGCTTTATGCTACCAATAGCTTTGAACTAAAGAGAGAAAGAGAGAGTCAAGAGAGAACTATGTCTCCCTTTATGATGCAATTGCCTTTTTCAAAGATTTGGTCAGGTGCAAAGAGATCTCTAAGTGTCAAAGCTGGAAGCCTGACCAGGGTGCCTGCATCTCTGTAACTTGGAGTGAGGGAGACATGTGCCCCTCTCCGCTTACGCATGCAAACCCCAGAGACAAATTCAAGGGAGAATCAGGCTTGGAGCAACAAAAGCATTTCCTGTAATGATAACTCTCTCAAAGGCGACTTTCTCTCCCTCAGCTGGAATATCAGGTCGCAAATTCTACTGAATCCGTCCTGATGTTTCCTTCACGGTGTGCCAGCGTGCCGGCCTCTATGCTGGGCTCTCCGCCACTGCATCTTGCCCAGGCTTCTTCAGTGTTCTCTCCCCATCCTCTCCTCACAGGGAAACCCTTTACCCCTAAACGTAAATCTGGTCACATCTCTTTTCTGATTTGCTCTTCCACATATCACTCAGGCACTGGGAAGAAGTCTAAGTTCTTTGGGGAGGCCCACAGAGCCCTTCAGCTTGGTGACTCAGCCCCTCTGTGCTGGCTCTTTGATTAGTTCCCAGCTCTTCCTTTGTTTCCTGAACAGGGTTTCTGTCTCAGGAGTCCATGACCTCACAGGTTCTCATTCCTCCGCCTGGAGAGCCTTCCCCACCTGCTTACTTGATACAATACTGGTTCTCAGTAGGACCCAACTGAGACCCTGGCTGCTCTTTGGTTCCACCTGCCAAGTGTATATGGTCTTTGCCCTTGCTCTGTTTGTCTTTATCAATACTTAAGTATGAACTTATTGGATGGATGTTTTGTTAATATTTCTCCAAGTACCACACTGAAAACCTGAGGACAGGGATCAGAGTGCTTTTTATTTCTCCAACATTGTGCCTGAGACTTTAAAGAGTCATTAAGCCAATTAATAAAATAAACTCAGCCAGGCATGGTGGTGCATGCTTGTAATTATAGTATTTGGGAGGCTGAGACAGGAGGATCCCAGGTTCAAGGCCAGCATCAGCAACTTAGTGAGGACCTCTACAACTTAGTGAGACCCTGTTTCAAAATAAAATAAAAAGGGGATGAGAGTGTAGCTCAGATGTAGAATGCCCCTGGGTTCAATCCCCAATACCCCCCACATACTTGTTTTAACCTCAGTAAATAGTCATCTATGAATTTAATAAACCTGTACTACTTTGTTGCATATCTATAACTGAGGAATGAGAATAGATGGAGTAGAAGAAGTAAATAATCAATAATTTATACCTATGACAGCTATTCATTCTCAGTATGTCTGAAGATGGATCCATAAATAGGAAAACAGGATGAATATGGTTGTTCTAAAGAAATGTTTGCTGAGTGGTGGCTTCGGCCTGAATCTGGTGCACATTATATTTATCCTAATACATCCAGCACTTCAAATTTTTGTAGTGTACTGCCAACACTGAAAAATAGGCTGATCAACACAAAATCTAGATTTTGATGTTATGAAAAAATTGGAAGACTTGGTAATGCTGACTGCACATTTCTGCATGACAATCACACAGAGCTTAACAGGCAGTTATGGTGTGACTGTACCTTCCAGTGGGCAGAAGCTCTTGAAGGAGGACCTAGCCACCTCCTTATTCTCCCTCTCTACTCCATTTGCTCCCAGCGACCCCATGGCAGAAGTGAGGCTGATCCCCTATGCAGGATCAATCATCTCGCCATGGAACCAGTCACCCCCTCAAGAGGTGACTTTACCAAGCCAGGTGTGATGACGCACGCTTGTAATCCCAGTACTTGGGAGGCTGAGACAGGAGAATTACAGGTTTGTGGCCAGCCTTAGCTACTTAGTGAGGCCCTCTGCAACTTAGTGAGACCCTGTTTCAAAATAAAGAATAAAAAATAGGGCTGGGGGTGTAGCTCGGAGGTAGAATGCCCCTGATTTCAATCCCCAGTACTGAGAGAGAGAGAGAGAGAGAGAGAGAGAGAAACCTTCACAGGACCAGTCCTTAGATAATGATCTGCTACCACATGGCGTGACCACGCTGACTACTCTACCAGCTATGAAACCCCTCAGCCATGCAAGGCCCCAGCCCTTGTTTAATTCACCTTTTCCATAAAGCCTCCCAGTTTCTTTCAGTCCAGTGAAGACTGATTTTGTTCAACACATCCCTGTGTCTGTTCTTCCTGGCATTACCACCAATTAAAGCTCCTCTCCTGCCCTTTGCCACTGCTTAACTCTTTGGCTGGCATGTTGGGTGTTGGGGTGGGTGGCTGAGCCTGGTCTGTTGGAAGCACCAGGGCCAGGGCCTTCGCTAAAGGACTTGGGTAACACTGTCCTCAATTCTGTCGCCACTGTCCCCATCTTTGTTACACCTGCATTTTATATGCCAGAGATACATGATTTTTTAATTTATGGTCCTTTCCTCCACAGATGTGATTTTAGAGTAATAAGTACTGCAGATACTGATATTAAGGGGATATATGTATTTCACGCAAATATTACAAATATATATCCAGAACCGTAGCTCGTGCCTAACATTTTAAGCTATTTTTCAGAGCAAGAGACTTACTGCAGAGTCTCTTCTCTGGGTTATCAAGTGATCTCTTCCTCACCCTCTCCATAGTGCAATTTGTGACACAGAAAGATTGGACAGGTGAAGAAAAGTTGCATTTCAAAACCAAAATAAAGCGATAGCTTATGATGGCTCTCCAAAATATATGAAGCATGTCCCGTTACTTCAAAACAACATGCACTCTGGTCTCTTCTCGGTCGCCCCAGAGGTCTGGGATGCATCTCAAGACTGACCTTGGATCGAGGAGGGGCTCGGATGTACCACTTGCAATCCACGGCCTCGCTGGCAGAAGCTTTGCCTTCCTTCAGAATCTGTATGGACTCCACAATTCCTTCAGGGCCGCCCATCTCAAACTCACACGCTAAATAATAAGATGTCAGACAAACACACAAAAAAATGGAGCTTGAATAATAAACCAAAAGTATATTTTGCAGCAGAAAACAAAAGACTCTGAACATTATCAAATATCTATTTTACCAACCTGGTAATGGTTTCAAAACTCCAAGGTCCTTAAAGTCAGGATCTTAAAAATTGAGAAAAAAACAATTAGTCCTATTTCACATTTATTACTTACAAAGATGTTGAGTGATTTACCATCAAAGTATCCAGGAATCAGCCTAAAAACATAGTAGGAGAAATTAAATGGTAAAATAAGAAGTTCAGGGTAATGCTGGAACCGAAATATTAAATTTATGTAATGTAGTGTTACTACTGTTTTTGTCTTAATATAAAAGAAGTCATTTAAAAAAAAAAGACTCCCAATGCCATTTCTGCATCTAATCATGAAATACAAAACTTACTCATTGTCTATAACTTCATAATTGGACAATAGGTATTTTTGTAAAACGTATGCACAGGTAATTTAAGGTTGAATCAACTCATGTATTCTACATAGAATTATTTTGTCTGATTCCAAAGATCCTATAAATTGTTGAAACACAACTTTTACCTGCAATATTAGAAGAAGAGAGTTAAGCCGGAAAGTCTGGGTCCCTTCTCCTCTGGCTGACTACACTGCCCTGCTTGCATTGAATCTTCATTTCCTACCATGTTTACTTTCAAAGCATTCCTGGGGTTTCTCCTTTGTGGACTCCAGACCCACTCTCTTCCACCTTCCTCTCAGTGGCCCCTGCCCAGCTCCGGCATCTGTCCCTCTCTGTTCAGTTATATGTCTCAGGGGAAGCTCACTCCAAGGTGATCCTCAGAAGTGTTCTAAGTGCTTTAGGCCAAAAACGGTGGTTTCATTCCCATCTCCTGGAATTGATCTTAAGATAGGTATGCAGCCCAGGAAATATAAAGGCGAGAAAATGTCTTCTGAGAAAGTACACAGTTTTCTTAACTCATGTTGCCGTCATGCAATGTTGGACCCTTTGCAATCGCGTGCCATGGTCAGCTTCTGAGACTGAGAGCAACTGATGAGCAGAATGGAAACAAGGGCTACAATGAGTCCTCAGGATGGCACTGAGGCACTGTATTCACCCAGCCTGGAGATGCCCTGCTCTAAGTCTTGTGCTTTTGTGAAACAATGCATGTCCTTAGAGCCTCAGCCACTGTACTGGGTTCCTTTTACCTATGGATGGATAAAGGCATCGATGACGATGACATATTTTTAGAGATATGAACATAGTATGCAATTTAAAGATGACCGTGGAACAAAATGTCATTGCTACTATAGTATTAGCTAAAAAATTAAAAATCTGATAGAGTTACAAATATTTTGTCAGACACTGCTCAGATAGGGTCTAGGACTACAGTGTAAAAGGGAGCACTCTTTCTGGGGTTAATTAGCTCTAAGTATTAAGACAATGTGAGCTTTTATGTAGCTGTGTGTCTAAGTGTGCCTCTTTTTGTGTTTGTGCATGGATGCGCTAAACTTGTTAAGTGCAAGCTGTGTTACTTTGGTTATCTTTTTATTTATTTATTTTTTTTATGGTACCGGGGATTGAACTCAGGGGCGTTCTACCTCCGCGCTACACCCCCGGCCCTATTTTTTATACTTTATTTTGAAACCGGGTCTCACGAAGTTGCGGAGGGCCTCACTAAGGGGAGAGAGAGAGAGAGAGAGAGAGAGAGAGCGCTGAGGTTGGCTGTGAACCCGGATCCTCCGGTCTCCGCCTCCCAAAGTACTGGGATTACAAGTGTGCGCCACCATGCCCGGCTTTGTTTATCTTTTTAAAAGGTTGTTTTTATTGTTTGTTTCTTTTTGTTTTGTCAAATACCGATGTGAACAGATCTGTCCACACTGAGAGGTCTGGATCAGCTATGCTACAACCAGGTTATATCCGCTATTTATACTCACTTTATTATGGAACAGTCTTAGAATGTGTTTATAAATTTTGAATCAAGAAACAAATTCTTAAATAAAAACAAATGCCTTTGTATGACTCTTTTCAGAAGAGTTAGTTTACTTTAGTGGGGAAAAAAGAAAAGAAAAATAAATACCTGTAAGCTATTTCTGTGAAAAACACCCTAATGAGGACATATCAAGGAATTTCCTAGTGAGGATTTTTTTCCCTTCATCTAAATCAATAGGTATTTGGCTATTCTTTTAATAAATAGGTAAATATCTACTGTGTGCAGGAGAAGAACTATGTTTTGATAAAACCACTCATATTTGTTCTCACTGTTAAGTATTTCATTGGTATTGAAGTGACCCATTCATATTTTCCTTGTTTTAAGTAAAGCTTGCACACCCAGGTATCTAGATTTTTGTTATTCATTATATCCTTTTTACTATTTAGCATACTTCTTAATTGCATTCACTATTAATACTCATTATCACCTTTTTGATGAGAATGTGTTAGCTGTACAGTCCTGTAATTTTTGTGGAAATGTATTTTGTATTCTATTTTTCAGTTTGAAGGCTAACATTTGTCATTTTTGTAACTCATGCCAGACAATGTTGAGAGAAATGCCAGTTCTGGAAAATGGAAATTTATTTTTGTCTTGGTATTAATAGTGATAGTACGGATGGTTTAAAAAATGGAAAAATTGTGTTTTTCATTTCCATTTATATTAGCCACCAGTAATACCACAATTATAGGTAGGCTTTATGACCTGCAAAACAAACAAACAAACAAAACCTTATTTGAAACAGTCTAAATTTAATTTAAGCATATAAAGTTTGATTGATTGCCTAAGGTTATTTGGGGGCAATGATATAATTTATTACGCAGATGCACAATAAAGTTGGATTTAATAACTAGCATTGTACTCTCAAGCTGTCTCCCAAAATCTATTCTCCAGAAAGGAATCTGAATAAACTTTTAAAAATACAAGTCAAATTATGGTACTGAGCTGGCCTTCCAGTGTCCTTTCAATATGACCACAAATCTGTTTATGTTCTAGGCCCTGATCACAGATCCATGGTGCTGGGCACAGCCCTCTCCTCTCCACTCTCACTCAAGGCTATAACATTCACAGCACTTTGAACTTGCTCTTTCATCTGTCTTTAAGACTCTGCCCCAAGAGTTTCCATAGCTGTCTTTCTTGCCCTTCATTTGTTGGCTCAAATATTATATTCTCTGAAAAGTCTTCCTTGACAGTCCTCTCAAAAGTACCATCATCTCCCATTTTCTTTTCTCCTTCAAGGTTCTTATTACAATTTACAATTGTTTTGCTAGCTTACTTTTTACTAACCATCTAACACCCCACAACAAAGGCAACCCTATCAAGGACATTATGTCTCCTGGTCCCTTCTCTGAGCACGTACAGCATGGTAGGTGCATAATAGATGTTACTGAATCAAACACATTTCTCTGTATATAGAAAAATAGTTACTTTGCTCCAAGCTAATCTTCCTATGTTTGCAAGGTCTTACACTTTTCCAATCCACAGGTTCTCACAGTAAGTACATCACAGTAGACATTCTATCAGAGACCACATTCTGCTTGTCTCCTTGAGGGGCACATAGCTAGACCCTGCAGCACAGCCCCCCTGCAGTTTCAGGTGACCATGGAACAGTTCTGGCCAATGAAACAGAGATGAAAGGTTGAGCTTCACTTGCAGGCTGGGCTCAGTCCCTCCCTCTCGCTTTCTACTATGGTCAATCTGAATATATATGGGGGTGTATGTATATATGTGTTTGTGTACACACAATGTTGAAAATGCAAAAGTCGAGTGGCTCCACTTCCTAAATAAAAACATGGAGCACAGATAGCCTCCTCCTGGGTCCAAATTAGACTTTGCATGAATAAGTGATAAACTCAATTCTGTGAAATTATAGAGATTTGAGATTTGTAAAACAGATTATTTTAACTCTTACCCTCTAACACTTAGGATATCCCTTTCATAGGATTTAAAGGTCAACCGATTTTCACTGTCATGGCAAAATTCTATTTGTCTCTGGGCAGTTCTGATTTCTTGAGAATGCATGACGTTACGTGTGTTCACGTAAGCATTATTGTAGCTAATGAATTATTTGCTTGTGTTTCCAGGAATATTCTAAGGGAGAGCTTTGGGGCGCAGATGATGTATATTTTCAGAGAGTAGCTTAGTTTTTCAGTGATTTTACTGGACACATAGTTGCTTTGTTCAGTTCCCATCAATATAATCCCTTTAACTTCGTTATGGCCCAACAGTGTTATTTTTAAATCCTAAAATTTTTCCTTGAGCTTATATGGAAGTACAACAGGTATTAAGTATATTTCTTACCTTATTTTGCAAACCTATCCATGCATCTGTCTATATGATTCAAAATCTTATATAAATGTTTAAATTTTATCTAAATATATACCAATTATAGAACTTAATTGCATTTCCTCTTAAATAAAATAAAATATACTCCTACTATAGGTCCCTTATGGCAAACATGGACATCTGTCTTAGAAAGAAGAGATTAGAAAATTCACTTTCTCTTCCACATCTATACTGTGTGTTCACAGGGGCGACGGTGAAACTGACTGATATGGTTTGAATATAGAATGTCCCCTGGAAAAGCCCATGTTTTGGCAATGCACAAATATCCAGAGGTGCAACAACGGAATCAGAGCTCTAATCTCATCAAGGGGTAAATCCATTGATGGATTAATAATTTAATGGGCTTACTAGGTAGTAACTATAGGCAGATAGAGTATGGCTGGTGGAGATGGGTCTCTAGGTTTCACTGGACTGGGGGTATTGCCTTAAGGATTATATCTGTCCCTGGTCCATCCACCCACCCACTCTCTCTCTGCTTCTCAGCTGCCTAGAGTAGCTTTCCTCCGCCATGCTGTGCTGCCATAATTTTCTTGTCTTGGAGCCAGCTCACCATAGACTGAACTTCTGAACACATGAACCACATAAACTTTCCCTCCTCTAAGTTGTTCTCATCAGGCATTTTGGTCATAGGGATGAAAAAGCAAAGTGGACTAACACACTGGAATTTCAAATAGGTTTCCTATTTATGGAAGGAAAGAATCTATTCCACGTAAAAGGAGAAAATCTATAGAAAAAATAATAAATATATGGCAAAATCTATCTTTCCATCAGCTTTATGAATGTTATTAGTTTACTTTATTCAGATTTAGACAGAAAAGCATTTCATAATTTTATTCTGACTGATCAGTGTTATTTTGAGATAAATAATTCAGATTTCTGAAAATACTAGTGGATATTTTAAATGAGACATCATTATCTCCTTAAGAGCCAAATAACACTTGGAAAACTAAAATGGGGAAATCACTGAGACATTATATAGGGTAAGCTGTGGTATTGGCTTGCCTGAGAAGCACATGCAAAGACCTGAGAAGTTAATAAAGCACCATTTTCCACTGCCATTGCTAAGTGCCTACTGGATAAAAAGTCAAAAAATTAAAAAAACAAAACAACACACCCCTACCTTCCAACAAGACAATAATTCATAGATTGAAAATTTTAACTGAAACAAAAAGACAGGCTTGATATATTTTTCCAACTTTACTTTTGTCTAACAAATGGATGGATATAGACAAGACATGGTGGGACTTTCTTATTTTTTTCTTTTTGATACTGGAGATGAAACCAAGAGGCATCCTACCTCTGAATTATACCCCCAGCTCTTCTTATTTATTCATTTATTTTTTTAAACAGGGTCTCACTAAGTTACTGCATGCTGGCCTCGAACCTGCAATCCTCCTGTTAAAGCCTCCCAAGTACTAGGATTATAGGTGTGTGCCATCATGCCTGCTGGACTTCCTTATTTTACCTGAATTGGTCCAGTGTCAGCATGAACCAACCATCAAAGGTCATCTTTTATGTGAATTATTGGCAACAAACTCAAGTCTTTCTGGAACATTTAACTTGTTGACTAATTTTCAAATCTTATCCCTTATCCTAGAGTTTCTGGGTTGACACTGGCACTGATGGTATAAAAGCAGAGGTAGGCAAAACTACTGATGCCTTAGCCATAGATCAGGACAGCAGCACCAAACTGAGCAGTGTGTATTCATTGCATAATTCTGCACATTTACAGGGTGAAAATAAAAGAGTAAAAATATTTTACGTAAAATATCCTTGATGAAGCACAAGAATTTCTTTTTCTTATCTCACGTCTTGAATAAATATCTTAATATTTTGTAGGATGAAGCATTAGGTGTGAATAGGGCCCTTTGGCTGCAGACTGACTTGTATGATGGTTTTCTTAAGCAAAAGAACTTTTGTGTTTGTTTTAACATGAACTGAATTGTCTGCTTTCCTCATGGCGCATCATTTTTACTTGAAAGACATATTCACATTATACAGATCTGGATATTTGGCAGACATTTTCTTGAAAATGAATAAAACTAATCTGTTGACGTGAAGGAAAACAACTGACGATATTTGTTGCCAATCACAAAATTCAAGCAAAGAAAATATATTTGCCACTTTTGCACTTGACGGCTTCCCAATACTCAGAAAAGTTTAAATGAAATTGTTGTGGATATGAGCAAATATGATTTTTGATATTGCATAAAGCAATGTGTCAACATTTGGAAGTTTTGCATAACAGTGATCCAAAACCTGTCAAGTGAATAATCCACAACTTTAAACAATCATGCATGAATAAAACACCCATTCGAAGAGGAAAGCGCATTGGTGGGTCTTAATGGAACAGAACACAAAACAATTCACTGATGTAGCTTCACATTTCTCATTGCAATTAACCTTTAAACAAACTATCACTTGAGGAGGTTTGATGTAATACATAAGGATAACTGCTATTATCTCTAAAGACTACTAAAATGTGTTTCCCTTTACAAACTACCTATCCCTGTAAAGTTGCTTCTCTTCATCTACTGCCACCAAAGGAGCATATTATATCAGATTCAATGCACAAGCAGACGTGAAATTCCAGTAGTCTTCTAAGAAGCTAGACATTAGAGTTACAAATAAAATAGTGCCATAATTCTAATTAATATTTGATATTTATCAATTTCATAATATTAATCCATATTTTAATGAAATGTGCTATGCATGATTTATTAGTGTATTTTATATTAATAAACAGCTATCTAAAATATTTCAAATTTAAGTGACTAATATGACAGCCAGTTCGACAAAGCATTTGAGGTCTTAGATAATTCTTAAGAGAAAAGAGATTTTTGAGACCAACAAGCTTCAGAATTGCCCTCCCAAGCCCTTCTCTGTATCATGGATTTCTTCTCTTTATAGAATAGGTTACAATTTAATAACTTGGGCCCATACAATGCACTGAACTTCATAATCCAACAAGGTTTCCATCTTGCTAGCCATGTGGTAGATGGGCTTCCTGGAAATTCCTGTTAAACTGATCGAATCACAGCATAAGCCCAGGCATCTTCATGTTATAAGTGGAAACCACCAGGGCTTGACAACTTCATGGAAGTGCAATGTGTCTTGACCTGAGACTTTGGTAGCTTCAGTGCTTTCTCTAGAAGGTTGAACAAATCGCTAAATCTTTGTGGGACTGGTTTTCCTTAACTGAGTTAAGAGGAAGATCTATTGGTTTCGGCTTTTTCAACTCAACTGCGCCATTCTATCACAGAACCCAGAACTGTTCCTAGAATACCGTATTTTATGAGCAAATGTAGTTTCCTGTTTGGGCCATGTAACTGCCTACAGACCTTCCCATGGTAAACATTGATGCTGATACTTTGATGTGTTTTCAATGCACTGATATGTTACCCACCTGCCAGGACAGACTTATGATAGTAAATACTGTCACCAAACTTCTAGAGTCTCAGACATCCTGAATTATGCCATGTATCCTTATTATTAACCCTCTACTGACAAGTGGATATTGAAAGCCACATTAGATGAAATCCTTACTATTTCCTGAATTATCCAACAATATTCTCTTTTCATTTTTTATTACAAATGAGAGTGCAGGCCGGGTGTGGTGGCTCCATGCCTGTAATCCCAATATTTGGAAGGCTGAGGTAGGAGCATCATAGGTTCAAGGTCAGCCTCAGCAACTTAGCAAGGCTCTTGGCAACTTAGGAAGAGCCTTGTTCCAAAAAAAAAAATTTAAAAAGGATGGGGTATAGCTCAGAGATAAAATATCCCTTAGTTCAATACTTAGCACCACATATATACACAAAAGGAGAGAAGGCAGATTTTGGAATCAATTTGTACTTTTCAGATCATTCCATAATTTTGTTTGTAACTATAATCTTCTAGCTTTTCTAATAGAAATAACATTAGAAATGGGTCAAATTTTTACAAGGCACAAGGCTTCTCAAATACTCTGCACAAATGAAAAGCATAAAAGTTTAAAATACATCTGTATAACAAAAACATATTTTGTTTTGTCATTTTAAGTGATAGGGTTTTCTTAAAAAATTTAGTCAGATTTGTGAAAATAACATTATTGCAATAATTAATATGTATGAGTACTATTTTAATCACTTTAAATATAATAAGTCCTTTATTGTGTAACAGTATAAGAGGTGTGTAAAATATTATGCCTATTTTATAGATGAGGGAAAGAGGGGCAGAAATAGAATAATTAGCCTAAGAATCTGTAGTTAATGAGTTGTAAGACTTAGAATCGGTATTAGGCCATCCGGCTCCAGATTTACATATTGTAATTTTCTAGAGGGATTCATAAGGATAATTAACGATTTCACATAAAGCATCCAACAATTTGTGAATAGAAAGTGACTTTTGATTACAGATTCGCAAGTGCTCAGAATGTCATTCAATCCACTGGGCTTGTCCAGACTTTTCATTAGACTGTCCTCTGTTCTCCCTTGAATTTGAAGTGAGATGACTTAAAACAATTCTGTGCCTAACACTGAAGAACATAATTTTTTTGATATGGTAAAAATGTATTTGGGGATGACGTCAGAAGTATGGTTTAAAAATACAAATATATTTGAAAATCTTAAAAATAAATTTCAGAAATCAAGATCCATATAAAAGAGTAGGTATTTGTCATTCGTTCTACAAAAAGATGAATTAGAATTACGTGGTGGGATGGGCTGGAGGTTGCCATGGGAAAATCAGTATTTATGCATGCTTGGCAGTGGGGGAGCTCATGTAGAGAGCTCAGTCATCTATCTCCTTTCTACCCCAGAATCCTGGTCATTCTGGGACTATGCTTCTAACCATATAATATCTTTGGGTCCAAAACAAATTTCATCAAATTTACAAACTGCAGCAAATATATAAAGAACAATTACTTTATATTTGCTGACAATTGATGTGGGAAGTCAATGAAACAGAAAAATCTTGGGGAAAATGCTGTCTTCTTATTTAAATGAACAAATAGCTTCCTTGACTTGGGAAGCTACTCAACTCCCCACCTAGATCCCATCTAGATCCACCCTCATTCTTATATTTTTACTATAGAATTCATACCCTGACATATATCAAAATGTATAATTACAACTTACAATGCACCAATAAATGAACATAAAAAGTTAAAAAAAAAGAATTCTTAGAAAATCCCTTTTTGTTTATCTATCCACTTGTCCTCTGGATTCTCTAATCACTACTACCTCATAGCAGTTAGCACCTTCATTATCTTCTCATTCATTAATTTTCAACTCACCTTCTGTTGTCTATAACCTTTCAGAGGACATATCTTCTCAAGTTCCTTCTTATTTAAATATGAAAACTCTTCTTAACTTTATTTCTCAGTAGCTGCTCATTCTTACCTATCCTCATTCAATTCCCAGATAGAATTTCAAAAATTCGTGAATAAGAGATCTGCAGCCTCCAGTTCTCCATCTCCTACTGATATTTGAAATCTCTATAGGATGTGGATGTTCTTTATTGAAACAGTGCTGGCATTAAATCTAGTTGCACACTTCAGTGGCCCATTTCCAATTTCCATTCTTTACTTATCTGGAACCCCTCATAGTATAGTCAGTGCTTCCTACTCAAGATTGAAAGTCATGGTGCTAGGGTTTTTGAAATCACTTGACAAAGTGTCAAGTTTTGTTTTAAACATAAAGTGCCAAAAATCTTAATAGCACAGTACTACACGAACTTGAAGAGGCATAGTGTTTTAATAATCTGATATACATCGCTCTTGTCTAGAAGCAGCATCATTTTAATATGAAATTCATAACACAGTGTTTTAGACCTCTTTGAAGTGCTTACTGTTGTATCCATGTCTGGATGAGGTTGGCAATTATAGCTTCTCATTTTGAGCCTCCCCAATGGTTTTAATGCAGACACAGTTTTACACATCACAACTTTTTCTAGTTAGAATAAAATTTACTCATGCACACATTTAAGAAATCAAAACATATGATATTTACAGGAAAGAAAATTTTAAACCCTTTAAACTATTATTGATATTTGCATGGATTTTATAGCTTTTTTGTTTCCTTATTTTATTTCACTTACCTGTGATTTATAAAATTTTTCATAGTGCTTGTGTTCACACACACACACACACACACACACACACCTTGGGAATTGAACCCAAGAAGGAAGTAACTTTCCATGAGAGCCATGTGAGATACCAGGACCAACCAACTGCTGCTTTGGGAACCAGCTAGCAGGTGTGGCACCGGCTGCAGAAGAGGAGAAAGAGCTGGCTCTGAGATAAGAAGAGGCAAAAGTGGTGGTGGCCCTGCAGGTGTGTGTGTGCGTGTGTGTGTCATGTGTGTGTGTGCTTGCATGCATGCGTGTGTGTGTGTTAGGGACCCTATTCTCCTCACACTGAACTCTTCCTTCTACTTATGTCACTGAGAACTAAATAAATTATGTCAATGGAAACCAAGAAACAAAACATTTAAGAAGAACAGACATGTCTTCTGAATATTATTTATAAACAGGAACGTAAGTGCCCTGAGGATGCCTTCCATGTAACAGCTAAACAAACATACAGAGGACACAATAAAGCGGTCCCAGCCATGCAAATGCAGCTTCAAGATGAGATCTTTCTGCCTCCAGAAAACTGGATGAGCCTCAGCCCCTTCTAAATAGAGTTGGAGCTGCCTCTGATTGGCAACGATGGGAGCGTCCTCTGCCGGTGCCCTTGGCAAGGACACTGGCATCTTCCTGCCAGGCACCAGCAGCACACATGGGCGAGTGGAATCATCATGGAATGGGAAGAGAAGAGCACACCCAGAATGCCAAGTGTGGCTGCTGCCAGCAGACTAACACAGGCGCGTGCAGGAGGCACCTCTTGATGAGTCCTGGACATGCTCATGGTGTGGCATCAAAAGCACACATTTCTATCAGTCTGGGTGAGGAGCACAGGAGACCACATTTTGTCTTTAGAAGTCAATCTGTCATAGCTCTCTTTTTGGTATGTTGTTGAGGTTTGAACCCAGGGCCTGCAAAGCACATGCTCTAACATTGACCTACAGCCCCAGCCCCTCTAACTTCTGAAGTCACAACTCCTAAAAATTTTTACCAAGGTCAGAATCTTTGAGTTCTAGCCATCTCTCTGCATTTCAAATCCACAAAATCCAGACACACACTTTACAAAGCCCACATATGTTGCACACTGATGTAGAAAGACTAAAGTTGATAGAACAGAAATGACATATGCCAGTCAAGCGGCCACATTTCTTTAAAGCATATACTAGATTATGTTAAACAAAATGGGTTTAAAAGCAAAACTAAAACATACAGTCAAGAAGTAGGTCAAATATTTAATTTATTAAAGAAATAGTCACCAGAAATATTTAATATGCTGAATCTGTATATATCAAAGAACATTTATTGACATAATTCCATCTCCTAGGCTTTAATTGCCTCTCTTCTAAAAAGATTGAGATTAAAAATAGCAACCTGCCTTGGCCCAAGACAGAACACCTGCAGATATCAACTAGTTAATGAATAAGGTACAGATTATCTACAGTATAAAGTGCTCTGTAGAAATAGATTACCCTATTTGTGTACAATTCAGAAGTTGAACTCCTTCATGACAGATGGATACAAATAATCTTAGTTAAGAATACTTGAAATCGTATTGCCACTGTATAAAATATTCTTTGCAAATCAAATACTGTTGTCTTAGTTTCATTGGCTATGCGGCATTTGACATTATTTTCATTAGATGGTGCTTAACTTTAGATGTTAATGGGGAGTTGCATTTACTTCTTCAAAGGTCTGAGATAGGCTGGAGAATTATTCCATAAAATGAGGTTCATAGCTCTCACTGCCTCATCACAGACACCCAAATAATACTAGATACCCGCTAAATGCCCAGATAGTCACTTTTCCTCTAAAATAAACATCATACACTAGGTAGATAAAACCGTTTTATGATCATTTGGCCCAAATATTGTACCCATATTGTGGATAATAGCCATACCTGTAGGGCCCTAGAGAGCCCTAACAAGAGTGACTCCATGTTCGACCTGATCTGGAATTCCCCTCAGGCCCAGAACAACCAATCAGTGAAAAGAGCACATAGCACAACCCCTGAAACATGAACTAACATCCTGCCTACCTAATCCCAACATCCTGGAAGCGTTGGGCCATGTTCCAGACAAAACGTACCTTCCTAACTCGAAGTTGGGCCATGATCCAGACATAACGTACCTTCCTAGCTCGAGCCAATCAAAAAATAACACAACTCCTGCTTACTTCAGACTAGTGATTTTGTCAGCACCCCAATGGCTGTAACTTAGGCAACGAGCTCCCCCCCATCCCTGACCACCTGCATATGGTTTTTGCCTTTAAAAACTCTGTGTGAAACTAGTTCGGGATCGCAGCTCCTAACTTTGCATTGGACTGTGTCCCTAGCCTGGCTAGCTTGTTTTAACCGCAGCTGAATAAATCGACCCTCCAAGCCCAGACAGCCTCTTCTTCTTCCTTGCGACACCGGACCGGGCATAACATACCAAGCTAAACTAAGTATGTATGAACCAATTTTAAAAACCATGTGTCATGTATCACAATTTGCCACTGGCAAAGGCCTTTGTCAATGTGCGCTACTATCTGAGGACTTAAGGGCTTATTTCCATTCTCCAGTTGCAGTAATCTTGCTCCATTTTAGGTAGAGAGGAAGTAAAGAATTACCAAAAACTTCATTGCCCTTCCAACTCTGTTTTATGAGTATTTCTTTTCACCCCCTGTTATTTGTTTTCCCAACTATCATGGTGGTTCAGAAAGTTTGGATGGGTTTGTCTGAAGCCAGACCTTTTAATGGGTAGTCCACTAGAAACTATAAATGGTCCATGTCAAGAGCCTGATATTGGGCCTCATCTTGGTAAAGTTTTGGCTAGAGTTCTTAGCTACCTCCTGTCTTGGAGAAAAGATCATTTCTAGAAAGAATCGACTACAATTTGAGAGGCTGGAGAGAATGATATCCATCCCCCAGAGCTCCAGACAGAAATAGACTGTCAGGGTCAATCTGGTTCCTTAATCTATCATCTCATAAGAACTGGACACAGCAGGAACATTTCCCACCTATATCAAATACAACCATAAATATGCACTGAAATAGAAATCTGAGAGTGTTTAACAATGTTATACTATTTCTTCCCACCGGCATTTAAAAAATGTGTAATTTTGAAAATGGCATTGTATTATAAAAGGGCTTTGAAATGGTTCATTGGCCCTTGGATTGCAGCTTAAGACCCAGCTGTTTATTGAGACGCTTTGCTAAATCTATGGTCCCTTTGCTCGTTTCTCTGTCATTCAAATATGAAAGCACCGTAGGTGATTTCATTAAGAAGTGTGAAAATAGTCCAAGCCTGTCCCAGAGTAAAGGTCTAAAGCAATATAAATCAATATGGTAATTTCAGGTTCTGTTATATTAGCAGAAAAGAGTAGGTCTCTCTTGTTTAGTTGGAGAGTAAGACTGATGGGATGCCTTCAGCTTTATTCCCTCAGATTTGTTTCAATCATTAGCTTTCTCCTGATTATCCAAGCTAGAAACTTCAAAACAGAAATTAACTTGACTCATTCCCCACGCTTTCATCAAAAAGATACCAAGAACTTTCAATTACTTTTTGTAATATCTTCACTACCTCCCTCACTTTCTATATCTACAGTGGTTCTCTTGGTCTCAACCTTCGTGTCTTGGGGCATTGGAATCCTAAACATGCTTCTAGCCCTTGCCCCTCCCCCTCCTCATGCAGCAGGCATTGGATCTCCAGAGAGATCCAATCTCCCTGGAGCACACCTTCCATGCTGCCAACTTCTTCAGAAAGATCCACTTGCTCCCATGTATGCAGAATAGCTTGAAATTCTTAGAGATATTTTACTCTCAACCATTCAAGACCCATCCCTTCAATTTCCTCTCAGAGTCAACCACTCATTAAGAATGGGCTACCTGTTTGCCACAACATGTCCCTACCACAAAATACATCGTTGGCTAACTTGTCACTGATGGGGTATTCATCCCTCAGGTATGTGCATATCAAAGTTGTACCATTTTTAAGGCCTAACTCAAGTGCCTCTTCCTATGAGTCCTCACCAGTGTCTCCATGCAGAACATTTTCTATCCTATGATTCCCAAGAACCACAAAACCACAGGACCATTATTTTAGCCCCTACCAACAACTGGACCAAACCTTTAATGATTTATAGGATCACTTGGGCTCCCTGACCACATGGTATCCTCATTGAGGGAAAGATCAAGGTTTGCAATAAGAACTTGTATTTAACTCTACTAAATTTGTTTCATTTTTCCCAGGTGGTATCTATTTTAATACTATATTTTCAGAGAAGCCGAAATAGGAATTATAAAATGGTGAGCATTCCAAGACCCTTAACTCAACCCTGAGAAAGATATTTGAGAATAAATAATTTAATGATAAATACATCGTAGGAGAAGACCAGTAATTCTCAGCCTTTAGTGACCGCCATCCTTGCAGAAGAACATCAAGCTTCAGCATGGGCTACAGTCCCAAAGATTCTATTTCAGCTAGATTTGATTTAGGTGGTGTATTAACACCCAGGTCCTAGAGACACAATTTAGTAATATACAATTAAACCACTTTTCAGTCATTAGCACTTTTTTATGATGGGAATGGAACCCAGGGGCATTCTACATACTACATCAAAAAACATGAGATTGCAAACTGAGTTGCCGATATCAGAAAACCAAGAAGAGAATCCACCTTATTCAATATAACTTCAAATCCACGATCTATCACCTGTGTATAATAATATGTGCCATATATTGAAGAAATTAGCTTTGTGCATAAGAAGTAGAATGTAAGTTACCATTTTACTCTGAATCTTAAGAAACAAGTTTTCCAAGTAATGTCTCCTTTCTTAAGGTTTTCAAAATTTAAGGCTATTCGTTTGTGAATGCTAATAAGAAGGAAACAAAACAGGTTGTGGTGGCACACACCTGTAATCCCAGGGAAGCTGAGACAGGAAGATCACAGATAGATAGGTCATCTCCTATTTAGAACCCGGCTAATACAGATGGCACAGTGGCCTTCAGGATCAGCCCCTACATATCTCTTCTGCTCATCTGTTGCCTGGGAAACAGTCCTACGTCCCCTTCAACTTCCTAATCCAGGAGCTGCTTCCCTTCCCTGGCATACCACATCCTGTGCTTTCCTTAGCCCCCTGTCTGGAGCTGAGTCTCCGACATGTTTTTTCTTCTTCTTTACCCTGAATGTCCTCTTCTTCACATAAATAGATTAAAGTGTAGGAACTACCTCCAGATGGCATACAATATTTAGTAAGCCCTTCCTATACGCCATGCCCTATGCTGGAAATTTTAACATTGATGATCTCATTAATCTTCAATGTAACACCTAGTGCACAGGTTGCTGCCATTTCAATTTTTAAAGCTGAAGAAAGGGAGCCTTTAAGTGAGTGGGAAAATTGATGAAGGTCACAGAGCAAACAAGCGGTAAAGCTGGACCTTGATCGCAGGTAATCTTAATCTCCTGCCCACTCTCTTAGCTGCTTTGCTATTAAAGTGTCCTTCTAAATGTAACATAAGGGAATTGTCACAGGTGAGGGACAGGAGGGGTGAAGCCTACCTGGAATGTATCCCTCACTGCTTGCCTAGATCTCATGCTTACCTTCCTGTTAACGTCCTGTTATCTTCTAGATCTACCCCCTGAAGGTGGGCATG
Source organism: Glis glis (assembly GCA_004027185.1). Classification (NCBI taxonomy): domain Eukaryota; kingdom Metazoa; phylum Chordata; class Mammalia; order Rodentia; family Gliridae; genus Glis; species Glis glis. The sequence goes on from PVJS01002694.1 coordinate 26,176, forward strand.
GAGCTGTTGAGGAGCAGAGAGGCTCCTTGGGTCTGAGGAGTGAGGATCATTCCCAGGACAGCCCCAGGACTAGCACCACCAAAGAAGGTTGTGTGAGCAAAGAAGAACAAAGCCTTGTCCCCACCCCTGGCTCTTCCTCGAAGCAGGAGGGGAATCTGTGTGTGAGCCATGGACACAGAAAGGATGACAGAAATTATCTAGGAACTTGATTGAGGCTCTGTCTCAGAGGCTGGAGGGTTGTGGGAAGAGGTGGGAACCAGAGGGGCAAGTGAATGGGGCCATAGAGACTGACTCCCCACCGGCTGCCAAGACAGGAAGTTGCAGGATGTCCCTGTGCCCCTGGAGAGCAAGCATTGTGCACAGTCCTGCCACAAAGACAGCACAGATAATAGGCATGGGGCCGCCAGGACACTTGCCTCCAACCACCTTGCAGGACTCACATGGAGGAACAGAGACCAGGGAGGCATTTGTAGAGGGGCGTTTAAAGAATTGAGTGAATTAAATCTCTAATCTGACTTTTTAAAAAGACAAAATTAAAATTCCCTCAATAAGATTAAGTTTTCTGAAGCCAAGCAAAACTGAGAGTCAAGAAAATTATTTTAGTTATAAAAGAGAGTGACATTTTTCTATCCCTGAGTTGTGTGCATCTCGAACCTGTAAAATATATAATAATTGCACTACTGTTATTGGAGCCGCATGGATTGTCATAGGAATAAGAGCTGAAGGCTTAGCTTTGGGTAGGCACTGTTCTGTAAGCTTATTTATAGATTATTAAATTTGCATACATAATCACATTTCTGTAAGATCAGGAACACAGTAGAAATAAATTCTCCAATTCCCCCAAAAAGAGACAAGCAGAAGAGGGGCTATTTATATGTTTGTAGTGTACTGGTATACACTGATCATAAAGGACAGTGGGAATATTTACTAAGAAAACTGTTTTCAATGCTTCAAAGGAGAGGGAATAGAAAGAGTTTCATTTTTCTTCGTGCATCTCTGTACTTTTGAACAACTTAAAAGCATGACTTACTTTTACAACAGAAACATACACAAAAAGCCTCCTGTGTATCTTCTCTCATAGTTAGACACATTTGATGTCTCCCTTAGCGTCCACCCATTTATTACCAATGCATATTTATTGAGTGCTTTCTAAGTTCCAGGTGCTGAGGAAATAACATTTTTTTTTTTGCGGTACCTGGGCTTGAACCCAGGGGCGTTCTACCTCTGCACTACACCCCCGCCCTATTTTTTTATACTTTATTTTGAAACCGGGTCTCACGAAGTTGCGGAGGGCCTCACTAAGTAGAGAGAGAGAGAGAGAGAGAGAGAGAGAGAGAGAGAGAGAGACAGGGAGAGAGAGAGAGAGAGAGAGAGAGAGAGAGAGCGCGAGCTGAGGCTGGCCGCGAACCCGGATTCTCCGGTCTCCGCCTCCCAAAGTACTGGGATTACAAGTGTGCGCCACCACACCTGGCTAGGAAATAACATTTTTTAAAAGTTCCTGACCACATGGCATTCATATTTTGGCAATAAGAGATATTATAAAACCATCTAAAAGTCATTCAGTATAACAGTAATGACTACTAACTGGGAACTTAACTAGGACTAAGATGGAATCAGCGCAGGTTACTTTTTTATTTGGGGGTGGGCAGGGAGGGCAGAGAAGGACTTTGAGAGTGATATTTGCAGAGTCTGGAGAGAAGAGAGGACCATCCTGAGGATGAGGAGGAAGTTTTCCAGGGGAGAGGATGCTTAGAGACCAGGCTCAATGAAGGGACATCAGCGAGACCAGAGTGGCCTTAGCAGAGTGAGAAGGGGGAGTACAGAGAATGAGAAATACAGGGGGAGGGCAGGTCAGGAGAGCCCAGGTTGGCAAATCTGGCATATGCCACCTAGCTCTGTAAAACTCATGAGCTAAACATGGTTTTGCATTTTTAAACAGATTTTGTTAAAGTTAAGCAAAGAATACTTTATGACATGATAAAAATGGTATGACATTCAAATTTTAGGGTCCATCAATAAGTTTTATTGGAACATAGCTATTCCCGCCCATTTCTGCTTTCATGCCACAGAGGCGGAGCTAAGCAGCTGCCGCTGAGATGCAGCTGTCCAAAGGCAAAATATTTACTATCTGGCTTTTAGAGAAGAGGAATTTGACAACTCCTAACGCACAGCATTGTGGGCAATGGAAGGACTCTCTTCTAAGCTCCGGAAGGGTTTGTGGCCCAGTGACTTGTGCTTGACTTGCATTTTCAAACCTTGAGCTGGTTGCCATGGGCAAAATATTTTGTTGGGAACAAGGGATTGACTTTATTGTATAATTTAATGACTTTATTGTATAATTTAATGCATGAATCCTAGCATTTTGTTCTAAAGTGATAATGTTTACTTATCCAAAACTCTGAATAGAGAGACACACACATTGGGAACAGAGTTTTTTGTTTGTTTGTTTTAATCTCAGTAAATACAGTTCTCAGAATTCCTCACATTTTGTGAGTACTCATTAAATAATTGTTAAAAAACAACTAATGCACTTAAGCTAGAACTCAGCTGCTGGTAACACCATTTCTAATTATCTTTCCATGGCATTCTATTGTTAATATGTTTCTCTCCTTATAAGATTTTCTTGAGACTAAATCTTAGAATTATGACCTTGAATTAAATTTATAATTATCTGGCTCTACATCCTTGGTACACATGTAAGACAGTAAGACTCTGTTTCAAAATAAAAAATAAAATAGGGCTAGAGGTGTAGCTCTGAATTAGAACCCCCTGGTCAATCCCCAGTTCTGCAAAAAGAAATAGAATAAGAAACACTGTCAAATTTCTTATTGAAGCTGTGATATGGAAATCTCAAGCCATAGACTCATAGCCAACCAGGGCATGGAAAGAGATCATAAATGAGGGAGATAATTAGTGTAGCCACTATGGAGATCAGTGTGGAGATTCTTGGGAATCTCCAGAACTAGGAATGGATCCACCATATGATCCAGCTCTACCACTCCTGGGTATCTTTCCAAAGCGACTGAAATCAGAATATCATAGTAATACATGCATATCCATGTTTATAGCAGCACAATTCAAAATAGCCAAATTATGGAACCAAACCAGATGTCCATCAACAGGTGAATGGATTACAAAATTATGGGATATACACAGTGGAATTCTACTTAACAATAAAGAAGAACAAAATTATGTCATTTGCAGGAAAGTGGATGGATCTGGAGAGCATTATGTTAAGTGAGATTAGCCAGTCACAGAAAGTGAAGGGTCATATGTTTTCTCTCATATGTGGAAGCTAGGGAGTAAGGGTGATATGAGAGGGACTTTAAATAATAGAGGAGAAACTCCATTGGAGCCAGGGAGATGGTCTTGGGGAGGGAGAGATGGGGAGATGGAGAATTAATGAAGGAATCACTTCCATTGACATTATGTACATATGTGAGAATACTAATGCCAATCTCAATATCTTGAAAGAGGAAGGGGGGAGTGGGGAGGGAGCCAGGGAGGAAAGCTCAACAGATGTTGTGTGCATGTATGTCACTATCACTATGAACTACATTGTGATGTGAGACTATAGTGCACCAATAAAAGTATAAAAGATAAATAAATGAGGGGGATAAACTGTCATGATTTCGGATGTGATGTTGCAACATGAGACCAGCAAGAGCTAATCCTGAGGGTGACAGGGAAGTAACTAAAAGACAAAGGTCAGAGGGAATACAGTCTGGGATGGATCCTCACCATGGACCATCACCTGGGGATGTCCACACACCTGCCATGTCACCCATCCCACTGTGCCGAGTCACTGCAGCTACAGAGTTTCTATTCCTTCTGCAGTGATTTTTGGGTTATTTTAATGTTTAGATTTGCTTTTCCTAAACATTGGCTAATTTTACTTAACTTTTCAAATATGTTGGCAAAAATCATTTATAATTATGCCTCCTTTTATTTAATCTAACCATACTCGCAAGCACTAGTTTTAATCATATTATTTATTTTTGCCTTCTTTATTTCATGATCTTTTACAGCAATTCTTTTCAAAGAACTAGGCTTCCCTTTAATTCTCTAGTTTCTTAGTTTTGTTTGACTAACTTCCATCCTAATCTTCAATTTTCCACATTTCTACCTTTTAGAAGTTAGTCTATTATTTTCTAACATCTTGAGATACTGTTTAAATCTTAAATACTCTCCCATTTTTTGATAATTGTGTTCAATTCTAACAGCCATGTTGAGTGTAAGCCCAAATAAATTTTTATATAATTTTTGTTAATGCAAAATTCTGATCATTTTGTTATTTAAATCATGGTTTCTTCTTGTAACCATTCAATCTTTAATAGTGCAATTTTAAGGTTAAGTTTTCAACACTCAAGATTTTTAACAATTTTTATTGCTCTTGTATAATAAAATAGAATGTAATTTAAGAATACTAGATTCTTTAGTATCTGTTCAGATCTTTATGACATATGGTAAACTTTTGTAAATACTTTATGCATTCTTAAAAATCATTTATATTCTCTTTATTGAAAACAAACTGTAAATATATTTTTTAAATCAAATGTACCAGTTTTCCTTCTCAAGTCATTTATTTATATGCTGACTAACTTCTATTTGTATAAAACCCTAACCACGCCGGGCGTGGTGGCGCACGCTTGTAATCCCAGTACTTTGGGAGGCAGAGACCGGAGGATCCGGGTTCGTGGCCAGCCTCAGCTCTCTTGCTCTCTCTCTCCCTGTCTCTCTCTCTCTCTCTCTCTCTCTCTCTCCTTAGTTAGGCCCTCCACAACTTCGTGAGACCCGGTTTCAAAATAAAGTATAAAAAATAGGGCCGGGGGCGTAGCGCGGAGGTAGACCACCCCTGCGTTCAATCCCCGGTACCGCAAAAAAAAAATAAATAAATAAAATAAATAAATAAATAAATAAATAAAACCCTAACCACACTCAAATGACAAATCTTCCATAATTGTTGTGTTTTTCTATTGTTTTCTATATATGTTTTAATTAACAAATTTTGAGGATACCTTTTTGGAACTTAAGAGCGTATTGTTATTTTATTTGAAACTTTACTCATCACCATTTTAGAGGTACTCCTTTTATGATTCTAATGAGTTTCCTTACATTCTAATTGCTCTGATATTAATTTTGCTTGTAACAGCATTCTGTTACGTAATGCTGCTCCATCTTTTTATATTCCTTAATTTTCAACCTTCCTGAGTGTGTGTGTGTGTATGTATTTTAATTTCAGGTGTGTTTTTGTAAGTACTAGGTTGCTGGATTTTTTCTTAATCTAATCCATTTCTCATGTTTTTTTTAATTGGCAAATATACCCTGTTTACACTCATATTTATATTATCCATTATTTTATTTTCATATTGTGGTTTTGTTATACAAAGCTATTCATTTTTTCTCTTCTATTCCCTTCTGTCTTATTAAAAAGATGTGGGTACTCTCTTTTCATTCTTTGATGCTTTGGAAACTGTAGACTGTAGTTTTTTGTATCTGAGAAGTAGGTTGACTGTACACTGGTTACCAATTCCTTTGAGTCTGGTGAGATGAGAGAACATTGACACCACAAGTTACATGAAGTGGGTTTATTATCCATGGATAGTCTGTAAGGCATGAGAGAGCCCAGGACTCACAGCAGTGGAAACTGCCCTTGGGCGGATGTAGTCTCCCCTGCATGTGTCCCAGTTCACAGCATCTGAGTGTCCTCAGAAAGCAGTCTGTCTTGGGTTTTGTGCCCCCAGGACCATATGCCATGCTGGGCTGAAGCAATGAAGGATTTCATGTTTCTACGGAACTGGAGCAGAGCCTGGTCTGCCCTGATGAGACCCTCTTTATCTCAGGATGCTGAACCTTTCTAACACTCTGTAGAGATGTTTGAGACCTACAGGTGAGAAAACAGGGAGAACTGGGTTGCTCCAAGGCCACCCAGAGAACTGTCTGGCAATATTTAGTGGTTTTTCCTCAAATTTCAAGTTCCCTGTCTAACAGCAATCCTTTAACAGTTACAAAGGTTCAGTAGTTGGTTTGCAGCACTTTGTAGTTATTTCCTGTATTTTTTCTGTAGGTTTAATAAATTCAATTAATTCTTTGAAAACAACTGAGGACTTCTTGAAACATTAATGACTAGGAGTTCTGAGAAGTGACAGGCACAGGCATGCACACAAATGCACACACGCTCAAGCGTGCTCGCATGCGTGCGCGCGCACACACACACACACACACACACACACACACACAGAGCATTTCCCTATCAACAATCCCCAGACACTCACACTTGTGGGGGGCCCCTCTAGCTGCAGGGTGACCCTCCAGGCTGAAACACCTATATGACCATGACATGAGCATCCTGTTGTGCTGCTGACATCTGAGCTGCAGGGACCCACAGCATCTGGGAAAGAAGAATCTGGAACCCAGGGCAAGGAGTCAGGTCCCAAAAAAGAGAAAATTTTGGGAGCAAGAGAGCAGAAAGTTGGCTTGAACTTTTGGGTATGCTGAAAGGGAGGAGTTCTATGATGCATGGTCCTATGGAAAAACTTCTGCAGGGAGTCTGAACTTTGGAAAGATCTCAAAGGAAAGCTGGACTTGAGTATATTCACTGCACCAAAACTTTAGAGAGATGGTTCTGGTGAGATGTTATCATTTGCTACTGGAAGAAATAAAGCAAAGGCAGAACAAGCCATCTTTGGAGGAAAGTTCCCCAAAATTAGTCCCCATAACAGCAATAGCTTAAAAGAACAAATTAAGCACTAACGAAAATAAGCAACATCACAATGTTTGACAGCCAACAGAAACAACATAAAATAGATACTACAGTTTGCAGTGATCAAACATAGAATACTTTCTGTAATAGATACAATGTTTCAAAAAGAGATGCTTCCACCAACAACTATACAATAGAAATTGTAAAAAGAAATGAAAAAAACTGAAATTCTCATATAAATATTTATAAATATATAATTAAAAATTGAGAACATTTAATAAATAATAGCTGCAAATTTTTGGAACTGCTAACACAGAAAATGAAGATAAAATCTTGACAGAGAGAAATAAAAGGCATGACAATTAAGGGACATGACAGAAGGATCACAGATATTTCAATAGAAAAAACACAAGCCAACAGACAGTCAAATAATATCTATTAAAGCTGGGAGAAAATACCTGTCAACCCAGACTTGTCAGTCAACAAAGTGATCCTTCACAGATGAAGGGGAAGTGAAGACATTTAGAGATTAAGTGAATATTGAAGGATTTTATCTTGAAAAGAGGTGTCTTAAAGTAAATTTCAAGAGTGTAGTATTAGAAGACTGAAACTGATCTGAAACTAGTCACAAATGCAAGACCCATGACCAAATGAAATGGAAACGAACAACACTGCAATTCTATGACCACAAGAGCACTTAGGTTAGGAAAGAAAAGTACATAAATATCACTTAGAAATTGAGAAATACCACCATTATACAAAATGGGTCAAAGGGAAAACGTTAAAGATTTATAACTGAAAAGTAAAGATATTAAATATGACTTAAATGTGTTAAGAGTTATACCATGTACCTTGTTCACAAAATAAAAAATTCAACATAATAAAGCCAGTAGCTTAATCCAAGGAATCTATACACCAACCAAAATATCCATAGTAATTATCTTTAATAGAACTTGACTAGTTGGTTCTCAAGATTTTTTGTGGAAGAATAAAAGGCTTAAAATATTCAAGACATTTCCAACCAGTTATTGAACTTCTGATGACATTATTCATCACTATGATGATTTTTGTTGTTATTGTATTCTCAAAACTATAGCACTTCACCCTGGATTGCCTGACATGATGGTGAAATTTAAAAGTATATTTTATCACCTAAGTTCCACTTTGACTGTTAAAATAGTTCTATATTCTCTTTAGTCTATATATACACTTTTTGGAATACAGCTAAATTGTTTGCTCCCTTGCCAGAAAGTAGTCTGAAAAAATATGGTATAATAAAAAAACAAAATAGGAATTCTAGGGAACTGAGCAATGTTTTGGAGGCAGCCCTGGGATAGAAAGGGGTCCGGTGTCCATTCAAATGCTCATGGCTGGACGCAGGGGAGAGCACTGGTATTGCTGCAAGGTTGCAGCTCATGGGTGAAGCTCCAGAGGCAACATTTCCATGTATATGTATGAAAATTGTCTTATTCTAGAATGAGGTGAAACTTCAGCACCCTAGGATTTGCCTGGGCAGATGGAGATACTTCTGAATGTATTTGAAACATATCCACAGGGAGAAAGTAATCAACTTCACCCCAAAAGAGAGGCCCTTGGTTGAACAAATACATTTTCAAGAGAAGGGGATCTGAAAGAGGTCATAGTGTGTGTCTCCAAGATTGACTCAGAGTAGCTCCCAGCTCAATGCATACAGCTGGAATTTAAAAATAGGTAATGCCCTATTGGTTCATCCTCAGTGATGTAAGTTGTGCACAGAATTGGGGTAGCAGCTGCTCAGGGGAGCAGGCAGCTCTCCGTCATAGGAGAAGCAGGGCCATGGCACATGTTTGAGAGCCAACCAGATCCATGGTGCTGGGACTGGAAAAGACTGTGGCCAGACGTTCAGCACCTCGGACAGAGTCCAACCCAGCAGTCAGGTTTGGCAGGTAGATGCAAATTTCCACATGGGTATTGCTACTGGCATTTTCAGGAAACCCTTGTAGCAGCACCTTCGTTGAACACTCAGAGGGACAGGGGCACCTCATGAGGATCCCCAGCAAGAAGAAAACAGTGACAAAAATAACAAAGATCCTATGGGCTGAGGGCTGGCTCACAATTCCTCAATGAGCAGATGTATGACAGAAGACAGCCAGAATTTGGCAGGAGCAGCTTTGGGTTTGGAGGATGCATGGGTGGGGAGGGGGTGGATTTCACCAGCAAGAGGCAAAGCAAAAGAAAACCTGTCTTAAGTCTGGTTCCCAGTAGAACCAGGTCTTGAATCAGGAAGTGGCACAAGGTCAACTTTGACCCTTTGATTCCACGTTCTCTAAAATTCATCACCAGCTCTTTCTTGATCCTTCCATCTCCAAGTCCCTTTCACAAACAGGTATCTTGAAAGGTTATTTCACACATACAGGGTCTGGTATTTTGGTTTTTATTCATTACTTTGTTCTTTCGATTTTGTATTCCAATTTTGCCATGGCAGGAAAATTGTACTTGATAGAGTTATCAATTATTCCTTCTAATTAAAAAAATCTGATCGGTAATGGGATTCCACTGCACACATCACATACTCATTAGACTTAAGTCTCCCTCTTCCTGTCTTTTCCAGGACCCCTGCTCTAATACTTTAAGTTCATTTGGGGCTGCTGGCCACCCATTCAAGGTTTATTTTAGGCTCCTTAAAGAGCAGACTGTTTCTTCCGTTGCCTGCACACCTACTCTAGTGTTCTGTCTTTATCTTTCTTGATATTTCTTTGCTGAGCAATGTCATCGCATCCATGATTTCTACCACCACCTCCATGCCAATGACTAACACATTTGATTCCACAGAAAGAACAGATCTCTCTTATAATTTAAAGTTCTCTTCAATAAGTGTGGCTGCGACAATGAATTAAAGTGATCTATTTCTTTCATAGAGACACTGTGGTCTGTCAGATCATAAAAGGTGCTGGGTTATATTGCTCCTGTATTCCAGAGGCATCTCAAATCAAAGATGTACCCACATAACTCACTGTCTCTCCTCCTCACACACAGTCAGACAGAACATACTATAAATTTCAACATCTACATAACTCCTGAAGCTGTATCTTCTTGATGTTATCCAGTGTGGCCACTGAGACATATTTATTCACCTCAACCTCTTTTATAGCTTCTCAACTCATCATTAATTTTGTCCTGTCCCAATTTACTTTCTATCTTGTGATCTAATGGTATCTCTTTGTCTCAGCTATGAGCATTTTCATACATAAAATATTTTTGCTAAGGTGGGTGTGATGGCACGTGTTTGTAATCCCAGTACATTGGAGGCCGAAACAGGTGGAATGCAGGCTTGGGGACAGCCTCAGCAACTTAGCAAGACCCTCAGCAACTCAGTGAGACCCTTTTTCAAAATAAAATAGGTCTGGGGGTATAGCTCAGAAGTAGACGTTCCTGGGTTCAATCCATAGTATCACACACAAAAATATTTTGCTGATTTTCATTATTTCAAGGCTAAACTCAATTATGCAGCATAGCAAACATTGATACTATCTTGTATAACATTTCCAAAACTATCTCTCATCATGTCTCTGTTCATAGCCTTTACTTCAACCAAACTTAATCCCTCACCATTTCCCTGGTAGAAAAGCAGCAGTATTATTTCTGTTGTTTTGCGCTGTGGTCCTAGAGCCTAGAAGGCCCTTTTTTGCCTCGATCCTAGCATGGTCTTCAAGAGCTTCAAATCAGCTTTGTGTTACCTCTTGAAAATGTTGCTCCATTGTGTAAACTAGTCTGAGTTGAAGACCTATAACTTCCTTAAAGTGATAGGCTTACCTTTATTATGACATAAATCACACTGCACTCCTTACATCCCCAGGTAGCATGTGAACAGGTTTGAGTTTTATTTATTTGTTACCTCCAGTGCCTGGCATATGAATAAATGAATAACTGATAGTGAATAACTACAAGATACCTTTAAGATTCCTGCTAGCTCTTCCATTTCCTGATACTTGAATTTTCATAAATGCAAAATTCTTGGAAAGTAAAATAAAAAACTGATTCCCCAAATTTGACACACAATTCATTCACAACATCCTAGAAATTTTAATGTGACTCAAAATGTCTTTAGGAGAAAGCAATATTGTTTGCAAAAGTTAATAAGCCCCAGGTCTGTAATTAAAGTAACTTGCAACCCACTCCTAAGGATCAAAGATCTTTCTGGGAAATATAAACACTTCAACTTTTATTTACTCAGATTTATCATTCAGGAAGAGCCACTTCTAAATTATACTGTGAAAGAATTAAGAAATAGCCAAGCAGACTTCTTTGGAATTTTATTAACCCATAAACCGCAATAAGCAGATCTTACGAGTCTGTCCCTTGAGCTCCTGGTGACATCTGGCAGCTGATGTTTATAAGACCCATTACACAACATCTTTGGGCTTCTTAGTGTCATCTGGGGGACTGATGTGACTGGACTACCCTACTCTATTCTGCAGGCTGCCTGCATTTATACAGGCTGTTAGTAATGGATAGACCAAAGTGTGGCTTATTATAATTCAGTTTTTAGCATAAAACATAGAGTGTTGGGGTTTATATGCATATTTTCATGTATACAGTAGTATGAGAAAAAGCTGTTTTTAATATTACTCTATTTTCACTCGCAAATCATACTATTCGTTTATATGTGTGATGTATAATTCTGGTAGTTTGAAACTTGAATAAAACGAACAAGGAGTAGAAAGTCTTAGACACATTGGTATGTCACTTGATGGGGAAGTGTTCGGAGAAGTGCATCATTAGGTGGTTTTGTCTTTAAGCAAGCATCACAGAGTACACTTGACAAATTAAGACAGCTACAACATTGATAAGTGCTACGATCTTATGAAGCCATTGTTATAGATGCAGTCCATCACTCAAACGTCATCGTACAAGGCGTGACTCTAATTTGAACATTATTTAATGGAAATAGTTGGTACTAATATAAGAAGATTTTTTTTTGCAGTACTGGGGATTGAACCCAGGGGCATTCTACCTCCGAGTTACACTCCCAACCCAATTTTTTATTTTGAAACAGGGTCTCACTAAGTTGTAGAGGGCATCACTAAGTAGTTGAGGCCGGTTGTGAACCTATGACCCTCCTGTCTTAGCATCCCAAGTACTGGGATTACAAGTGTGCGTCACCATGCCCAGCTAGAAGATTTTAAGAGTAGTTATTTTACTCCATTTCCCTGGTCATCAGTCTATAATCATTAACTGCATATTGATTCTACAAGACATGTGATAGACACTGTATAAAATATAATGTCAGATCAAGGGAAGTAAACCTAACTAGGAATATTTTGCACATCAACACGGAACTGAAAATAGTAACACAAAACAATATACAATAATTACTAGGGAGAATGACAGAGATTTCTTTTTTAAAAAAAGAAAGCTTATTGCAGGTAGAAGGATTGAGGAGGAAATATTATTAGGGAGCAGCAGAACATTTTCTTCCCACAGTGTGAAATGCTGGGGGAGCTGTACTTTTGATAATTAATGGCAAAAGATCCGAGAAAAATTGTGGCAAAGGGTGGTGAAGGGCTTTTCTTAGAAAATAAAAAATCCTCCACTTCAACATATCCTCTCTCCAATACTATGTCCTTGAAGGCCATGACAATTACCAGGTAAAATCTGATAAATAAATTTTAAATAGGAAAGCATAAGACAAACCAAACATTGCATTGAATGATCAGTCAAAAGAGGAAATTGGCAGGCTGCATTTAGCTTATGACTAAAAGCAGCCACTAGAACTAGATTTACCTGCCCTGGAGACAGATCTATCTATGCTTCTTGTTCAAACGCTCTAAAGATTCAAGTGTTTATAATTTAATCTGGAGGATAGTAACATGTTTGCGGTGGTGAATGCTTATTAAGCAATATATGCCATTTACTGTGCCCCACATTCTGTGTGCATTATATTTTAAATTGTCACAGTAAATCAATGTGTTTGATCCTGTCGCTCCCATGCCATAGGTGCTGATCTACCTCATATGAAGTGATGGAGCAGGATTTGGACCAAACTCCCTGAGGTGAGATGCTTCGCCCTGCATCACCGGTTACACTTTAGTGTAGTGGAATCTTTAGAGCAGCAGTTAAAAGGATCCGAGTGTGTACCACTTTATGTCAGACCTGTAGTATTTAATTCTAACCATTTCTACATAAGTACAGTCTGCCATACAATAACACAGATTTATATATCAATTAGACATAATCATGTTTCCCGAATAGATACATACATCTTATAAAATTTGTCTCATAACTCATGTTGTCTTGAATTAAAGCTGTTATTCCTAAAATTGATGACATCTTTAGAATGCTATGGGAGCATCTTCTCTAATGCTTTTGGTACATAAATTAAGTAGTTGAATTCAAAGCTTCCAGACAGATCTACAAGTCTATTACCTTTGTGAATTTTTGTGAATATATATATACAGTGAATATATTACCTATATGTGCATATATATATACACATATGATACACATATATATACACATACACACATATACACACACATACACACACATATACACATATATATACACACACACACATATACACACACATACACACACACACATATACACACACATATATATACACACACACACACACACACACACACAAGTTATCCAAATCCTTTCTGATCATCAATAGACCTAAAACTCAAATCCAACATGGGTAACTTTGGCAATTATGTATATTGATATATCCATATCAAACCATCTTTACCCAAATGTGAATTTACTGTTTTTCTTTATTGCACTGAAAGAGCCATGTAAATTTCTGACACTTCAACTTCTATCTTACTTCTCCTTCAGATCCCTGCGTGAATGTTAATTTTTCAAGAACGTGTCCTCTGACCTCTGTATTAGGTTATTTGGCTGTATTCTACAATGAAACTCTGTTTTCTCCATCATGAGAGTCAAACATTCTTTTAATGGCTTGTTTATTTACCCCTATTTGGAACAGTGATTGCAACATGTAAATTCTCCAAAAAAAAAACTTGCCTTAGGAACAAACTCTTACTCTATCACTGTGGGTTACTAACCTCTGATCCCCAGCACACCTCCAATTCTGGCACCATCCCTGACCCCAGACACTGGCCCATCTCTAGCTCATACTCTGTCCCGTTGTCTCAGGTCCTCAGGACTGGGGAGAGAGCCAGGGACAGGACACTGCCTGTGGTTGGTGTGGAATGTATGCCAAGCGCATATCTTCTGATTGTTAAAAACTGAAAGATTGATGGTTTGTTTGGGTGGCTCCAAAAATGGTCTCCATTTCAAAATAACTGCAAAATTAAGATTCAAAATGTCCCTGCACTAAAATAGTTGCTTCTGCTTCCCCACACAAAACATTATTATCTCTCTCATCAACCAGCTCAATCTCTTTCCCTTTTAGAACATATTTCACCATTATGGCTTCTACTTCTATCACATTTTATGTTAAAACCAACAGGCCCACCATGAATATAACATTCCACCTCTAGTTTTTCAAGAGACACATACATTTTCATTTAGATATTTGTCTTGGTATTTAAAGAAAGATTTGGTTTGGTTATTTGCATTACTGTCTGGGCAGACTGTTTAAAATCAATACCATACCATTTAGAACTTCTAACAATCTATCTGTTTATAGAAGAGCTTAGATTTTAATGAAATAGGATGTGTGTGTGCATATTAGTGTGCTAGAAGATATTATTACATTGTTAAATAAGTTTTAACTATTCCCAAAGTGATGTAAGATAGACTACCTCTAAAGTGATAAAAAAACAATCATAGAAATAAGTTTATAAATGCATTAACTAGGTAGGGGCTTTGGAGACAGATAACCTGAAAGTAGTAAAGGGAGTAAAGATTGTCCCATTAAAATTCAACAAAAAAACAAAATATGGAGAAAACTTACTCAGACCCAAATCTCAATTCCATTTTTAAATTCTGCAATGATTTTGCAAGTTAATCAACTTTTCTAAGTCTTAATTTCTACACAAATAATATAGATATAACGAAAGTAATGCAATAGCCAACGTGGCAATATTGTTTAGATCACAATAATGTTAGAACTATAAGAGATGTGCTTCATTGTTTATTTTTTATTTAATTTTGGTTCTTAAATCATCTCCAACTTTCTCATTGAATGGAGAAATAACATATTATCTTTGGTTTTTACTGTTCAATTGTTTGAGAAAAAATGTTTGATATATAGTAATTCCCAGTCACTGGCAATATTAAAGCCAGATTTCTGGGTTGAAGAATACACACTATAGGGACAGGGGACAGGATTTACCAGTGACATTATATTAGAAAGATTATGATGTGATGTAGGTAAAACAAACACCTTACAAAGGAGGTGGCAAGGGAAGGGATCCTGCAGGCAATGGACCTTCATTTGAGTTTTAAGGAAGGATCTGCAGTTTTCTAGGTGGGAACATGTGAAGAACTTTCTAGATGGAGCAAACAACATGTTCAGTGGCATGAATCATGGTACCTTAGGTGCTCTGTGTGTGGTTCAAGAATGTGCTAAATGAAAGTTTTAGGTACTGTAACATTCAGAAATGAGAGGATGGAAAACACTCTGTGTCTTGCCAAGGAGTTTAGATTTACTTTGGAGGCAAAGAGAAGTCAATAAAGGAGTTTAATTGGACCAGTACCAAGATTAAGTGAGTATGAGTTTTAGGAAGTCCACTATAACAGACTTTCAGATAACATGAAAGGAGCAATTCTGAAGGAGCATCTCAAGTTAAGAATCTATTATCTAGTAACCCAGATAAGAAATTAAGGGAGCCTGGAATTAGCACTGAGATGGCAAGGAAGAGACTCAAGAAACATCTAGAAGCCTTTCCGAACTTGTGGGGTTTGAGAGAAAGGGTGATGGATAACTCAGTTTCTCCCTTGATGGACTAGAGATTGGTGGTACCATTACCCCAAATATGAAGTAACGAATGAAAGCAGAATTTTCTGGCAAGGAAATCTTAGTAGTTTGAAATCGAGGAAGGAATGAGACACGCGAGTGAAAACAACAGTGGTTTGAGATATAAATGGGTGAGAAGGAGGTAATACACGAATTATATTGTTCCATATGTTGGCACAATGGCTGATGTTTGGAACACAAATATGACTCATAGTTACTTCCTGAGAAATCTCACAGTTCAGCAGGAGAAAAACACGTAAACAGATCACTACAATACAATGAAATAGAATGCCAGAGAGGGTCTGTGTGCTACAGTGAGAACATCGAGAAGGAAGGAGTAACTAAGGGCTGTGTTTTAGGATAATTCATCAAAAAGAAGCAGGATTTCTCGAGTAGACCATCTTTCGCTGCTTCTATGTGAGCACCGCCCACACCATACTGTCTGTCTTCCTTCAGCGCCTAAATGCGCTGCTCTTCTTCCCAGCTTGATCTTTTGCACAGGTTACCCCCTGTCCAGAACACGCTCCTCCCTTCTCTGCCAGCCTCCGATCGACCCTCATTCTTCTGCATAGTTGACTCCTGTCAACCTCAATTCAAAGGCCTGTTTTGAGGAGAGTGTCAATAATGTCTCATAACCTATGTCAGCTCCCTTTATCATATTCTCTTTATAACATTCTCTCTTCTCCTTTATCCCACTTAGTTATTGTAATTATACACAGTTAACAATTTCAGTATGTTTCTTAATATCTGTGACCAGATATTTAGGGTTCTTAAGACTAAGAACCACATTTGTCTAGATTACCACTGTTTTCTCAGTGCATAGCACAATAGAACCTTACAGAGCAAGTGCACAATACTTATTTGATTAATGAATACATAAACAAATGAGTTGAGATAGACACTGTGTGAGGGATAAACTTGCAAAATACGGAAGATTTAAATTGTGAGTAATTTTGCAAAAATGAAAGGCTTGTGTCAGAAGGAGAATGGTGGAGGAAGGCTGCTATATGGTCAGGGATACTTACGGTCCTTGGTTGCTATAATAAATGGCATGCAAAGTTACTGAGTGGTTTTAGTCAGGGGATGGGCACAACTGGAGTTTGCATCAAGCTCTCATCTAACTCTTTGGGTTAAATGGGAAAATGTATTCCAATGAAAGCAGACGGACTACCACATTTGGCCGGGTGAGACATAGGGAGGGCTAGAATAATTGTAATGTCCATAGGAATGAAGAAGCAAAAAAACATACAAGAAGATTGAAGATACAGGTTCATCAAGATTTGCTGGTATTGATCAGTAACAAATAGAACATAGGAAGAGACATAAACTTGGGTATTTTTTAGGATGTAGTATTAGTTAAGGAATATGGAATTAACTTGATGACTTCAAGTTTAGACATCATAAATATAATATCTAGAGTACATTTGAAGGATTCCTAGTCGGTAGCTCTAACTGCAGAATTATATTTACATAGGAAGCTAAGCAAGATAGTGAGAAAATACCAAGTGGTCTGGGTTTATGAATAAACAATCATTGTATTAGTCAGCACAATAAAAATTGAGTCAAAGTATTGTTCTTTCTTACTGTAAAGATATCTATAGCTTGATTTAATCTATCCTTTTAATTTTCATAGGAAGTACAACTAAAAGTTAAAAGCAAGTGTTTAAGATCATATTAAAACAACTAAAACCTCCCCATCACCCATCTCCCCATGCAGGTTATCCACAGCAGGACAGGAGACACAATTCTCTTTCCTCCTCCTGCTTCCTTGCCCTGCTCATCTTCTGCAGCTCCTTGGATGGGGAAAGGGTTAAAGGTAAAGAAGCAAAAGCCTGCACATTTAGCGGATGATCCCTCCTGACTTTCGATGTCTATACTGAGTGGCAGGTCCTCCTATAATGACTCAACACAGGATGCAATTATGTGAGCCCTTTAGCTCCTTCTCTCTTGTCAGCTGGTGTTTTGGGACAACTCCTGTGACATCACTGGGCTTTATCTCCCTGAGAGGCCAGCAGGATGGTCAGGCCCTTTCCAGATGGTCACAGCAGTGACCACTCAATTCCAGAAAACATAGATTCCTGCTTCACTGAGATGTGAGAGAACAGGCATGGCTTCCTGGTCCCCTGTCACTACTACTGCCACCCAGGCTGCTCCATCCAGGCTGCGGACTATGAAAGCTTCCAGTGAGAAGAGGTATGCTTCCAAACTGGAGGCATGGGTACCCAAGAGCTCTCCGACTGCACTGTTCCAGTGCATCTTGGTGTGACAGTTTGTGGCTCCACCCTGGTAGGAGTCCAACAACTCTAGACTGGTTCTCAGAGAAACCCCAGTCAGGATAAAAAACTCTCCTTGTCCAAGACTGCAAATTTTCAGTATCCTATTTAATTAAGACTACTGGGGAGGTGGGGTTGAGATGAGGTCAAGCTTGGTCATGTGAATCCCACATGAATATATATTATGTTGTCTTTGGAATTGGGGAATGATGATGATGATGATGATGATGATGATGATGATGATGAGTTTGGCACTGGGGGTTGAACCCAGGGGCATTCTACCTTGAAGCTATACCTCCAGTCCTTTGTATGTTTCTGTTTTGAAACAAGCTCTCTCCAAGTTACTGAGGGCCTTGCTAAGTTGCTGAGGCTAGCCTCAAACCTGTGATCCTCCTGTCTCAGCCTCCCAAGTAGTGGGATTACAGGCATGCACCACAGCTGCTGGGAATTATTTTTGTCGCCTATTTTTTCTCAACTGCAAAGTTCTGACTAAAACATTGAGGAGACAGAATAAATGGAGTCCTGTTATATTCATAATAATGCATAAGGTTTCAGGGTCTTTTAAGGGATTAAAAAGATAAAGCACAAAGAACATAAATAGATTTGGCCTATTGTTATCATTTCTTCCCCACTGCTCTACTCAGCATAAACTATCACATGACCTTTAACAAATTTAAACTTCTATTACTAGAATGTCAAGGAAATTAAATAGAATAAATGATCAATATTTTCTTATTGCAGAACTATTGTTAAGAACCAAATATCAAGGGGGAAGCTTTGAATATATGAAATGAAGAGTCTGAATCTGCTGTGTGTTAATTTGGATTAAAAACAGACAGTGTTGGACTTCAGAATCAGAAAGAGTGGGTTTGAATGTGAGCTCCTCCAGATATTAGTTCTATCAGCATGCACCAGCCATTGATGCTCCAAAATTCAAATGACTCATCTGTAAAACAGGGCGCAGCGAAAACAGTATAATTTCATTTTGAAAAATCAAGTGATCAATGTTTCTAAAAGTAGTTTTAATGGAATAGTAAGTGATTATACAATTTTAGAACATCAGAGCTGCAGTGGTCTCTAAGAGAACAGCCCTTTTACAAATGGCACCTGGATGGGCGAAGGACTTTCCTATGGTCACATGGCCGGGTTCCTAGTCCAGGGCCCACAGGGACCATGGCGTTATGCCAGTACTTGAAGGTGAATGCCTTTCTCATATTTCAATAGAGCTCCTCAAATACCTTTAAAATACCTAATGACAGCCGGGCGTGGTGGCGCACGCTTGTAATCCCAGTACTTTGGGAGGCGGAGACCGGAGGATCTGGGTTTGCGGCCAGCCTCAGCTCTCTGGCTCTCTCTCTCCCTGTCTCTTTCTCTCTCTCTCTCTCTCTCTCTCTCTCTCTCTCTCTCTCTCTTTCCTTAGTGAGGCCCTCCGCAATTTCGTGAGACCCGGTTTCAAAATAAAGTATAAAAAATAGGGCCGGGGGTGTAGCGCGGAGGTAGAACGCCCCTGGGTTCAATCCCCGGTACCGCAAAAAAAAAAAAAAAGCCTAATGACTTTAGTTCTTGTCACAACAAAGGTACAAACTCTCCCGAAGGTACAGAGTGTAAACAGAGCAATGTTATCCACATGAAAGGGACAAGAAAAGGGGACAGGCTGACTTTTTCTGTGGTTCAAATGTTCAAGCATATTCAATAAGTGCTATTACGAGTTTCTTTTTGTTTTGAATTCAGTTGTAGCCCTTTACATTTGTCAAGACTATTCTGTTTGTCTCTTACTCCTAAACAGGACTTTCTCCAGGACTCTGTATCCATTATTTCCTGTGCCTAACACTTAGCAGGTACTCGATGAATATCCAGTTGATGGATGCACGCCCTGTACAAGTTAAAAGCTTTGTAATTAGCTCCAACAGTCAGAAGTTGTTTCTGTCTCTCCATACTTTGTCCCATCGCCTAGAAGCATACATTCCATTTTTCATTATGTTGAAACCAGCATGGTTTTCAGTCCTTGTCCATCATCACTGAAAATGCAGATGGCCCTTGCTGGGATGGATAAATTCCTCTTCAGTGAGAACTGGCTTATAGGGCCATTTTCCAGTGATGACACTGGCTCAGAATGAGTGTCTGCAGGCTGAGATGCCAGAAATATTCCAAGGTGGAGACTGAGGAGGGGAAGGGAGAGCAGCATGGTAGACAGAAGTCGGACAGTGCAAGATTGGAAGATGTTGAAAAGCTGATCGCAATCCCCCTGCTCTGTGGTCCACCCAGGCCTAGGCTGCCTTCTATTCTCACAGGAAGACAGAACATCTGCAAGGCACTCCTTCTTGATCTAGCGACTTTCAATTACCATCTGTAGGCAGCTATTTGTCCTAGACCTAGAATCCATCATACACATTACCAAGATGCTAAATAAAGGCATGCAAGCACCCCAATTAAGGAATTGCTGCATGCCAGTCAAGCATTTCCTCTCTCAAGGATTGTTTTTTCATTGTTATAAGCAATAGGGGAGCAGTGGTTGAGGGTGATTTATAAAGATCCTGGAGAGCCTGTTAGTAGCCTGGAGAAATCTTCCACAAATTATATCACCCAACGGGAAGTCTGAGTTTGCTCCAATGGCACATTCTGAGATTAAAATAATAATAATAAGTAAATAAAAAAGAAAGAGCTTCTTGGAAATTGTGTGTTTACATTTAAACAGAAATACAGCTGAAAGATTATGGTTCATTTACGTTTAAAGTAAGGTGAGTTGCCTGGTGAGAGCAGTGTATGTTTTAGGGATAGGAGGAGAGTGATTGACGTTACATATGATCACAATGGTATAGTGAAGACAACCTTCGGAGACACTGAGTAGAGCTGATGATGGCGCCTTCTATACAGTCAATACTATTGCTCTCTTTTGTGGTGTGCCCCCAACTTACACTGTCTCGGGCAGTGTGCTGGGTCATTTCCAAAGCAGAGATCCCCTTCCTCACCCTCTGGGTAGCATACGCCCGAGGAACAGCAGCAGTTTCTCATTTAATGGTTTGGTTTTCAGGAAGGTGGAGAGGAAGGGTTTGAGATACACTTAAAAATATTTAGGAAAGTGTGTTTTTAATATTTGAAATAATTACTTAATCCACGTCCTTGAGAAACCTTTAGCAAAATTCATATTGTGGATCGATGAGTTTGCTATTCTATTTGTGCTTCGGGTATGATGGGATGAAATGGTTTCTGAGGCCCAATGCGGTGGTGGTAGGAAGCTACAGAGGATTCTTTCGGACAGGTTACCCAGACAGGATTTTATTTACTTGCAAAAATGGGTCCAACTGTTATTTGAAGAAGTACTTGTCAAATGAGAAATCAAGAGCTCAGAAAAACTCTGGTTTTAATTAAGAGATAGGTGGTCTCCTGAGTGGCTTAAACACATATATACCTTTCTTCCTTGATCTGTGTTAAGGCACTAACTGCATTGAAAGTCTACACTTCAATATGGCCTTTCCAGCTCCAAAGCTGTGTGCTCTTTGTACCGTGTCACATGGATGCCCACCTGCCACCATCAACTGAACCAAGGGTTGGACCATTGGGCATGTGGCTAATAGAAAATGTGTTTAGCTCTTTCTGAAATTCGATGGCAAGGTTTTCACTTAGTAAAACCACTAAATAAAGTGGTTACATAAATGGTTGATGAAAAGGAAGGAAAGTTGCATATACTTGCAACTTTTCCCTAAGTTTAATATTGTTTCAAACTTCATCTTTTTTAAAGGACATAGAAATGTAGAGTAGTGCATTACGGGGGAAAATATTCAAGATAAAGGAGGCTGAAGTCATTTATTTTGTCAGCGTTTGAAATTGTTCTTCACGTAATTGTTATTCAATTAATTAAGTGTAATTGATAACACTGACTGAAATAATCATTTTACTATGGTCAGTATCATAACACATCTAAAACATCACTATTATTGTTATGAGTTTGAAATTGACTCATAAGGTAAAATATAAACAGTGATATTATTATCATTAATACTGAATGACAATAAGATGAAGATGGCAACGACAAAAGGAACAATATTGAAACTAATATTTAAAATTTCCAGGGGAAATTTTTGCTTGAATCATGATATATGGGCAAATACTGCTATTGTAAAAAATATATTGCGCATAAAGGAAAGCTAAATTCTAGGATCACTGAAAACATATGAAAGCTCCTAATAAAATTACAAAGGGTAAGAAAAAGTCATGCCTTTACATTTAAGCCTGAAGCAAATACGTATTTACTTGCTGAGTGTGGGGCATGATATCTACACACGTACTCTTCTTGGGTTCAGATCTCAGTTTTTTCTGGTAGATGAATATGTGTACATCCCTAAAACACTTTAAATCTTTTTTTAAATCACAAACAATAATGGCAATAATATAATACCTCTTTGGTGGGCTATAAAATCTAATGAGATAATCTATGCAAAGTGCTTAGAATAATGCCTGGGATATAATAAGAATTCAATAATTCATTACTTTTATTAAGATGAATTTCTTATAATGAGATTTTTAGAAAGCAGGAATCACTGCCTAATTGTACCATATTTCATCTGAATTAATTTTGAATGACTACATTTATCATGTAGTATTCCACAGAACAATTTTATGGGAAAATTCGAGAGGAGGTGTTTTATGTAATAAACACAAAGCCAAATATCTTTGATAAGAAGGAAGTTATTTTTCATAAATATGTAGGATATATGTATCTGCATATTTTCAAAATTGCTTCCCCATCTAAATTGTAGCCAATAGCAAGTATTTTATCTTATAATGATAAAATTTGCAATTAGCGTAAATCCTAACAGAGAAAATCAAGAAACAGATAAAGTAGCAAAGTAAGAACTATTGTCTGAATAACAAAAAGAACAACTCAATGAATAGAAATAATGGCTCTTTTCTTTCGTGCTCACCCTTTTTAAAGCTGGAGCAAATACATTTCACCAAATCTTACTAGACACCTGAAACCGTCCTGAGAGTAGAGATAATATGATGTTCTCAAAGGTAGGTAGAAATAAATGAGGTAATAACTAATAGGAAGCCTGGCAAAATTATAGAGGAAGAAAAATCAGACTACTAAACACATGTCTCTAAATAAGCTGGTCATTTGATTTGCACTACAGTTCTCATATCTACCCCTGTGCCTTTCATAGAAATCCCAAGGAAATTCTTCTTTTTTTGTAACCAGTCTCATAGAAGTAGTTCTCTGGAAAAACCAAGGAAAATTCTCTACATATGGGAATACACCAATCACGGGACAGAAGAAAAGCAGAGGTCAATTAGTAACCTGCTAAAATTGTCTGTAAGGAAAGAAGCTAAGACTGAATGAAATGTAAAATTCTAGAGCTGGGTGTGGTGGCGCACACTTGTAATCCCAATACTTGGGAGGCTGAGACAGGAGGATCACAGGTTCGAGGACAGTCTCAGCAACTAGTGAGACTCTCATTAACCTAGCGAGACTCTGTTTCAAAATAAAAATAAAACAAGATTGGGGGTGTAGCTTGGAGGTAGAATGCCCCTGGATTCAATCCCCAGTACCACAAAAAAAGAAATATAATATTCTCAAATACACAATTTTGCATTCTTATTTTGATTAAACAATGTATTGCCTCAAACTCAGGCACTGGTCTATTTTAATATGTAGATATCATAATTAGTTGGAGTTTCCTACTTAGTTCTTATTAAGCCTACTCCTTCACCATCCCTGGGCACTCTTCTTTGCTTCAGCACTAAATTTCTAACATGTCCACAAAGATATCTCATTAATAATTATCTTTCAGTATCTTTAAAAGTAAATACAACATTTCCACTCCCACCCGTTGTTTCCTAACATAAGTTCTGACATAATCACCAAATTGTTACTCACTTCTACTTTTCTTTCTCAACATGCATACTGAATTTGTTTCTAAATTTTACTGAATACAAATCTAATCTTACTGCCATAGATTGATACTACTTTAATATTAGCTCTCACCATTTTACATGTATTAATTTAATTATATTTTAATTGTTTTTTTCTGTGTTCATATTCTCTATCTACTCAATCCATCATCCACCTTCTAATGAATTACTCTTACAACAAAGGTCTCAAATAGTATTATTCAATCTAAAATATCATTGTATTTCTCACTTCTCCTAAAATTAATTATAAATTATTGGCATATCTTACAGAACCCTTAATCAGATTGCTCAGGTTCTAAATTTTTAACTTTTCTCTTTTCAAAGTCACACAGCTACTTTCCAAATGGCTTCACTATCAAATTCACATCAACATGTGAGAAACTCATTTACTATCTGGTATGTCACCTCTCCTACTTTCTTTGATTATCTAGCTTCATCTATTCATTTATTAATTTATTGACTTATTTAGGCATTTATGTAAATAAATTTAAGCAACCTCCAACTGCCACCAAACACTGATGAGACAATGGAAATGTAAAGGTGCAAACCAAAGTTCCTTCCTTGTAAGACGCTGTGGGCAAATGGCAAGAAAGAACTTTTCATTGCAATTCCCTTCGCAAGGGCAGAGGGAGCTGTGGCTGAGAGCGCAGGAGCCCTCCTGGTCCATCCTGAGGATGTGGTGAGGGCAGAGACGGAAACGCAAACTGAGGTGCGGATCTCGTGTCCTACCTAGTGATGCCCTGCTTCTCCTCCAGGTGCACACAGTACCATGCACCTGTGCCATGGCACTCAGAAAATCAAGTGTGAACAGTTACTTCTTCAAACGCACTGTAAGGTCCTCGAGAGTACATGCTGCATCTCAATAATGTTCAAACCTCAGCACGTAATACAAAGTATAAGACGATGAGTCTAAGGCCAGTGACCTTCTGTGTTGTCGAATGGATCTATGAAATGGTGAATTAGAAATTACATGCGATCACATATGACCATACATGCAGTAAGGTCAGTCATTTGGCTGGATCACTAGGCAGCAAAGTTTGTAATGTGCTCATCTCATAAGAAATCAGAAGCTTCAGAGATTAAGCAAATTGCTGCTGCCTAAAGTCACACAGCACAAACGTGAGCCAGAATTTGAACTTAGACAATCTAGCATTTTTGTCCATGATATATATTAAGAGTTATAATAAATGGTCTGTGCAAAGATGAAAAACTGAACATCTATAGAAATAGACCACAGCAATTCACATTGTCAACATTCTCTGAAAGGAACTGAGCATTATCCAGTATATATATGTATACATGTGTACGGGGGGTAATTGGGGATTGAACCCAGGGGCATTCTACCTCTGAGCTACACCACTAGTCCTTTTTATTTTTTATTTTAAAACTGCGTCTCAGTAAGTTGCTGAGGGTCTAAGTTGCTGAGGCTGTCCTCAAGTCTGCAATCCTGTCTCAGCCTCCCAAGTACTAGGATTATAGGCATGTGCCACTACACACTTCCATCCAGGATATATATAAAAAAAGTAAAACTACTTCTAGTTGACTAAGTGTTATAGTTAGATATAGAATGGCCCTTGAAGAGCTCATAAATTGGTCTTTGGAGTTGATGTAATTGAGTCTTGAGGGTGGTAATCCCAGCAGTGGATATCCATTGTCCCCCTGTTCTCTGTCTTGCCTCTGGCCTCTATGATGTGAGGAGAAAAGCCTTGTGCTCTCCCAGCCTCACATGGACTGAACCCAACACTGTAAGAAAATAAATAAATCTTTTTTCTTCTAAGTTACATGGTCAAGTCTTTGGATTATGGCTGTAACAATGATGACCAGAATGCTACATATTGCTAATTATGGCCACAAGTAATTAGCATTTTTATCAGATGATATGACATAGATCACATGAAAATAACTATAAATCATTGCAAAACATAGTGCCTCTTGGGCATCAAGGGATATTGCATCCATAGATAACGAGAAGAACATACCAAACCACATTTTATTACCATTTTATCATAACAGAAAGTTGGGCTTTATGGCGTATTACTTTGTGATCTAGAATAGAATGTATACATTGTCAGAATAAACTATTTCCAATACAAGCTACACAGTGATAAGTCTAGCACAATGAACATAAATGTCACCACTGGTCCTGAGAACAGGAAACTAAATACCCTGTTTATTCATAGAATCACTACTTTTCTCTTATACTGAGGACTCATATTGAGGACTCATCAGAGTTAGATCCTATCTGTTTTATTTTTTATTATTCTAGGAAAGGTGGGAGAAAACCAAAGACACAAAAATGGTGCTACCAGAGAGTCCGGAGGTATGATGTTGATTCAGAACCCAGAGAAGGAGCAGGTAGGAAGCAGTGGGGGATGCAGGGCTTGGAGCTGTCAAGGAGAGATGTGTGCAGCCCCTGCTGGGGTAGGCAAAAGCACCACAGTGAGACCCCAGGAGGAAAACATATGAAATGGTCAGAGTGGAAATGATATTAAAGGCATAACACAGCTGTGAACAAACAATGAACACGGCTGTATTGTTTTTCAAATAAGCATTTTCTTTTCACTTAAAATTGAGATGCAGACATTATTTGAAAAGGATTATTTAAAGAAAGCAACATGCAGATACAAAAAAAAATAAAAGTCAGGCATATTTTTCCCAAGAGTTAAACAATTATGTACCACAGCAGATCAATGCAAGGCCAATTCATTGTTCTGCTCATGGAAACTCCCGGCTTCAGATGTTACTTATCATTGTCATGACAACCCTCATCTATGATTTTCCTACTTCTTCAGCCCAGCCACTGACTGGCCCACAGATTCTATTCTGTTTGCCCACCAAAACTGTGGGCAGAGAAACATGCCTTTCAGACAGCACCAGCAAGCATGATGGAGCTCCAGGAATGTTTCAAGGTAGTGCTGATTTCTGTGTCATACCTGGCAAACTACATTTCCCTGGGGATCTCTTACAGATACACCTTGGGGCTTGGAAGTGCTGACTTGAGAAGAGAAGTTCCCCAGGAAGTAGGGGAGTCTTCTGAGACGGGTTATGATCAATAAAGAACAGAGTAGAAGTGACATATTTATGATTAATATGTCCTCCTGCTTTAAAAAGTCAATTACAATTCTTTTGTGGGCATCTGCCCTGCTGATTGTGGAGAGTCGCATGGTATTATAGTCACCCTGTAATTCCTGGGGTGATCTGAAAGTTGAAGCGAGGTGTCTGAAAGCAGTCAAAAAGGGAAAATGCCAAAAGAACACACAGAAGCAAAATTTCAAGCAAGTCAGCATCGCTGTGGAACGTGGGAAGCTGGCCAACAGAGCCAGCGAGAACAGACAGCCCAGCTCTTCTGATGCAAAGGCATCAGGCCGATATGCCGTGAAGAGGCAGAGGCTCGGAGAGTGCCAGGTTCCACAAATAGCTAATATTGCCACAAACAAAAATACGACTGTCCTGTGGCCATCTTTGCAAAGGAGTGTAAATTATTTTGTTAGGGTTTGAGCCATAGGTATGTATAAAGATGAAATTCAGATACAATCAAATGACATAAAAGGCATAAATATACACATCTAGATATAGATCACTAATTTATGTGTAGAAGAGTTCATCTGGGTGGCTTGTATCCCTTCCCTCTGAAACAAGGACATCTTAAAAGTTTGAACGGGTAGGTCCAAATTATTATGTTCTCCATCTCACAGGTAAATTCTTATGTCATTTCTTTTCTTTCTATTTCACTTCCCAAATTCTAGCACACATTTTTTTGTTGGTACTGGGGATTGAACCCAGGGTCATTCTACCTCCAGGCTACACCCCCAGTCCGAATTTTTTTCTTTATTTTGAAACAGGGTCTCACTAAGTTACGGAGGGCCTCACTAAGTAGCTGAGGCTGGCTGCGAACCCGGATCCTCCTGTGTCAGCCTCCTAAGTACTGGGATTACAAGTATGTGCCACCATCCCTGGCTTATCACATATTTTAAAAATTTAGGTGTATCACTAGATCAGTTTTCTTTTGCCCCTGCAACAAATTACCCCAAACATAGTGGCTTTACATTGTGCAGATGTCTTATCTCGCAGTGCTCCAGGTCAGAAGTTCAAAGTATGTCTCCGGGTGTTTATTTAAGGTGTAGGCAGAACTGTGCTCATTCATTGTGGCTGTAGAAGAGAATTGTTCCCTTGTCTTTTCCAATTTCAAGAGGCTACTCACATTGCTTGGATCATGGGCCTTTTCATTGTCAAAGTCAACAATGGCCATTTGGGTCTTTCTCATGCTGTGTCATTCTGACAGGGACTTTTCTGCCTCCCTGTTCCACACTGAAGGGCCCTGTGATTACACTGGTCCCTTCCACGTAATCCAGGGCAATAATGCTATCTTAAAATTAGCTGATTTAGCCTCACAAACTTCATCCATAACAACTCTACTTTTTTCCTTGCCATGTAGCATAACATATTTGTAGGTTCTAGACTTGAGGATGTAGAAATCTTTGTGGCTCAATATTCTTCCTAACACAGTCAGACCTCTGACTCACCAAGACCCACCTCCATCTCACATTTAAAATGCATTCACCCCTTAGAAGTGCCCCAGTGGTTCACTTCTAAGTGAGGTGTGGGTGGATTCTAGGTAGGATACACTCTGAAGTACCATGTTGCTCCATTCCTGAACTTACAAAACTCAAGAAACATGTTCCAAGGAAAAATGAAGTTCACCAGTTTCAAGAAAATTTTGAAATCCAGTTGACAAATTCCACGTGGTTTAATTGCCTGGGAACTACCTCTGTGCTTCCTTGCTCTACTTTCTTGGCCCAAGGCCCTGCCCTCTAGACTTGGGGTTGTACTTGCAGAATCAGCCCATATTTTTTGTGAAGACTAGTAGATGTTTACATCTGAGTAGTTACAATAGCAAGTTTCTTGTAAATATTTGGGGGGTCTGGCAATCGTCCTTCATTTTATTCTCTTTTGGTCTCCTTTAGTTCAACCTGGAAATGTGTCTGCCATTATAATCTTCTCAAGAACCCTGTGTCACCTGTGTATGTCATGGGCTTCCCTCCATTAGCCATGCATTTCTTTTACAGATCTTTCCTAGATAATACCATACCTATTTTTTTACTTCTGCCCAGATGACTGAAGATATTTATGAGTCATACACTTAGTCATTTCAAAGACTCTTGTTGTGTGAGAGTGAATACTCTGATCTTCTGACCTTTTTAGAGGATTAGCAAAAGGTTGCCCAGATCAATTTATTTTTTTCCCTAGCATATGCTTTTCTAACCCCATCCAAAGATCCCCTAGATTTTAACTGACAGTGAAGTTCTAAAACTAACTACCTAAGTTAATTACTTAAAAGATCTGCTTTCCACATGGCTGCAGGATATCATTCTATTAAGTTTTCTGACTCAACATAAGTAGGATTCCGTTCCTTGTGGCTTCCAAATACATGCTCTGCATTTCATACAGAACCTTCCTCCCTTCACTTTCCTCTTTCTCCCAGTCGTCTAATCAAGCTGTTTCTTGCATTCTTTGAGGCAAATATGCTTCCTCTTCCCAGCTCCTCACTTCCTTGTGAGTTCTCGCAGGTAGAGTCATTGCTGTCTATATTTTTTCCAACTATCCATGTAAGGCAATGTAAGCCCTTCCTTCCTTCCTTCCATCCTCCCTTCCTTCCTTCCTTCCTTTCCTTTCCTTTCCTTTCCTTTCCTTCCTTCCTTCCTTCCTTCCTTCCTTCCTTCCTTCCTTTCCTTTCCTCCTTCCTTCCTTCCTTCCTTCCTTCCTTCCTTCCTTCCTCCCTTCCTTCCTCCCTCCCTTTCTCTCTCTCTCGTTTTTTGAGGTACTGGGGATGGAACCCAGAAGCATTCTACCTCTGAGCTACACCCCCAGTCCTATTTTATTATTTTTTAAATTTTGAAACAGGGTCTCACTATGTCGTGGAGGACCTCACTAAGTTTCTGAAGGTGGCCTCAAACCTGAAATCCTCCTGTCTGGGCCTCCCAAGTACTGGGATTTTTGCCCACTGCCCAGTTGCAAAACCATTTTCACATTTTAAGGTAATTTTTTACAGCCACATTCCACTTCTAGGAACTGAAATTAGTATTTGCTTCTTGCTGATGCTCTAATAAATTTTGACAAACTTAGTGGCTTCAAGCAATGAAAATTTGTTAACTTATGTTTTTGAATGCCAGAGGTCTGAAACACATCTCACTGAGTTAAAATCAAGGTGTGGACTGTGGTCCTTTTTGGAGGTTCTAGGGGAGAATCCACTCTTTGCATCTTTCAATTTCTAGAAATTTCCCATGTCCCTTGGCCTGTTGTTCCTGCATCCATCTTTAAAGCCACCTGGAGTCCTTTTGGCACCGTATCACATGGTCTGGCTCTTCGGCCTCTGGTTCCACATTGAGGACCCTTGTCTTGTGATGACTTTGGGCCCTCCCACATAAGCCAGGATATGCTCCCTGTGTTAAAGTTAGCTGATGAGCATCCTTAACAAACTTCATTTGCTATATAATCTAACATATTCAAAGACTCCAGGAATTAGGAAATGGATATTTGAGGAGAGCAGTGTGTATCTACTACATCTGACTTCTTTTCTAAGAGAATATGAACTTATTGCACAGGAGCTAGAGTCTTGAACGTACTGTTTCTACAGTGCCAGCATACTGTACCAATAGATATTTGTTGAATAAATATAAGCAATAAATACAGCCTAGTGGTAATCAAGTTATTCTTGGTTTCACTCAATTCATATTACTATCTTTAAAGTGAATACAGTATTACTTTAAAGATAGTAACATGAGTTATACTTGAGTAGCTATAATGACATACAAAATCTAAAATAGAAAAACACTTTTGGTTAAGACAAAAAAATAATAATGTGAGTTGCTTCTCTGATAATTTCTCGACTTATTTTATACTGACTTATGTATTAGTCAGCATTTCACAGCTATACACTAAAGAACTGACCACGTAACTTAGAGAAGATTTATTTGCTCACAGTTTTCCTTAGAGATATTGGGGTTCGGTCCATGTGAGGCCAGGGACCACGGATCTCAGGGCATGGGCGGTGGCGGGAAACAGGGAGAGAAGAGCACAAGGCTTCGCTCTCATATCATGGAGGACAGAAGCAAGAGAGGGAGCAGAGAGTAGGAAGAACCATATATAATCCCAAAGCCACAACCCCAGGGAACCACCTTCTCCAGCCACACCCTACTGTCCTACGCCACCACCCAGATAAATTCAATAGATGTATCAACTGCTGGGATGACAACTTTCATGACATAACTATATCAACCCTGAATATTAATAAATCAGCTCTTTAGGGGACATTCTATCTCTAACTATAACAATGACTAAATTAACAATAAGTCTCAATTTATCTGCAAATTGTTAGGAAAGAAATGTTTAAAGGGTGAACAGATTTGATGATATTTTCTTAGGCAAAAATCCGTATGAAATTTATCATTTAAAAAGCTTTCCCTGAGTGTGCAATAAGAAGCTAAATGCTAATCAGAGGTTTCTGGGAGAAGAGTACTGCACCAAGAAGCCTATGACTAGACACACCCAGAAACAGGAGAATTCAAATGGAGATAGAGCATACCCATTACTTCTCTATTTTATTTTTGTCAACTTCCTTTAATGTCCCTTTGCTGGAATGATACAATTTCTCTTTGTAACAATTTAAGTGAAGGGTGGATGTTGGTCATTAGATGATGGAATAGATGCAGAGGGGATCTTATGACTGTTTGGAGCATGGCTTCCACTCATTCATACAGCATATTTTTGTAAATTAGTAAAAAAAGTCACTTCTGCATGTAGCCCTGCTCCCGGGGATCTGAATGCACTATCACTGAATGTGCCCATCTCTCTCCCCCAATTTAGTACCCTTAGGGTACACAGCTAGGTATAGCAGCCCTAGATGGAGGGGTGGATGCCAAGTGACTGAAAGTAACTGGTATCACAAGAAAAAGCCAAATAGCTGTATGTTAGGGAGGAAGAAATATTACGGTAGATTTGCAACAAGAAACTATCGCTTTCCCTTGGAGCATTTAACATGTGAGCCATAAGTTCCAACTATTCATAGCACTGTTCACACAAAAGACCATGTAAGTAATAACAGATATTAGAGAAGGACAGGAAATGAATCATGCACTTCAGGCTCCAAGGGGTTGAGAAGCAGAATTTTATAAGAGGTAGAGGTAAGGAGGGACATCATTTCTGTGGTCATTGAAAAATGAAAAAATATTTCGGATAACATGGGAAAGGGGAATTTTAAATTTGTGCGCCAGTTAGTGGTGAAATGTGGGTGATATACTATTATACCTTAATTAAATTTCTTAATATAACTGTACTAAAAGTGCTTGCAATATGTGATGTAA
This sequence comes from Glis glis, assembly GCA_004027185.1. Lineage (NCBI taxonomy): Eukaryota > Metazoa > Chordata > Mammalia > Rodentia > Gliridae > Glis > Glis glis. Next base: position 58,333 of record PVJS01002694.1, read on the forward strand.
TTAAAGCCATAATCTCAGCCCTTTGTAGAAGGTGTAGCAGTGCAGTGTTATATAACTGATGGAGAAGCAGCCGTTCAACATCTATGCAGAGTTCATGAACCTAGACAACACATTCTCTCTAGACCTCTGGCTTCCTCGTTTCCGAAACAAAAGTGATCAATGATATGAACCCCAAGGTCTCTCTGGAATCTAAAGAAAATGCACATGTACAATGGAAAGGGATCCAGGACTCAATGTGGTCCAATCCTGGGTGTATCAAACTTGAAAGAGACAGTCTGACAATTCGCCACTAAATAAACACAGACACACCTAAAGTCTCTCATCCACCTCCAACCCAACCTCCTTGTGTTCCCTCCAGAAGACAGGACTGCATGCTTGCTATACGGGAAACTTCTCAACAACCTTCCTTTTCCCTTGCTATTGCTTTCAGTATTCTCTGCACAGATGGGAGCTAATCCTGGAGCTTTTCTCTCCCACTCTCAGCTTCTCTCCTGAACACCCACCTAGACCAAACAGCATATCTGTCTCTGTCTTTATTCCTCACGGCTCTGCCTGAGCCCTCTATGATATGGATCAGATCAGCCAAGTCATTGGCTGGGTGAATGAGAGGAAAGGGACTGAAGAAATCAGCCTCACATGTGTATTTTGGGTACCGATTAAACATTTATAATTTTGTTACTGCTGTGAGTTTTGAGTTTTTAATTTCATTTCTGGAAAAATATGCCTCAAGAGAAAATGTGATTTTTACTCCCTACATTTTCCATTAGACAGCCTCTGCTAAGGCTGAAATGAGAATATTTTGAGGTCAACAGTGTAAATGTAATAGTTAAAAAGACAACACATACTAATCTACATTTATTTGCTCTTTTGTTTCTACATGAAAAATAAACCAAAGTCCTTCTTTTAACCTTAGCCTTAAAACGTTCCATTCTTTCATTTTTTAGTGCAAAATTCAAACTGAACTTTAGGCATTGAATGAAGCAATAAATAGATTTTTTTCTTTCTCTCATACCAGACTAGTTACCAGAACTTTGATTACCTAGTTAAGAAAATTTAGAAGCTTTCAAAATGGCTCAATATATGTGCATTCACATTTCTGATTAAAAGACAAAAAACATTGCTTTGAATAATTAAAATAACCTCAAATCCATGACATTATTTTACCTGATTAGTATATTTCACCTACTGTGCATAGGAATCTTTTTTAAATGCTCAATTTAAATCCCCGCACTGCAGCATACTCTTCCCACTGCCTTTGAAGTCAATCGGCGTGCATTGTGTGCGGAGGCTAGGAATTGGGCAGAGTGTCCCTAAAAGACTTTGAGCTCCTCAGATGAAAGCTGCTATTTAAGTACAAAGTACCATAATCATTGCAATATATTTAACAACTCCACTCACTTCAATGCCGACGCCTGAGTTGACCTCACCTATTTGGTACTCTAAAGTCTAGTCCTTAAGTGAAATGTCTCCAATAGGATGTATGTACCTTTGTTTCATATAAATAGTACAGAAAAAATATCATCAAAAGTAGAAGATTCCCAAAATGTCCCATTCCATGCCTGTAAATAGCAAAAAAAAAAAAAAAAAAACCTCTTCATCAGAAAGTGAAGTCAAGACTAATAAAAGATATCTGTTACCAAAAAAGTTGGAAAGGTTACCTTCCCCAAAAGAAGAACATCCTGGTATTTTCCCTTAATACTGATTATAAAGTATCAAGAATGAATGGCACAGACTGGAAGTTATCCCAGATATTGTTATGCTTTTCTCCTTAAATTATATTTTCTAGTGCAACGAAAATTGAGGAAAGAAGGCAGTTGGTTGTAGGCAGGTGTTATTCTCTGCTCAAAAGGTATTCTTAGGTTGAATAATAAAAAATATGGAATATGGTAAAACAGTTTTCCCTCTTCTAAAGTTCACATAAAAATTACCAACTCTATGCCTGTAAGTCTGGCACAGTGGTACACGACTGTAATCCCAATACTTCAAAGGCTGAGACAGGAGGATCACAGGTTCGAGGCCAGCACATTCTAACTTAGAGAGACCTTGCTTCAAAATAAAAAAAAAAACATCGCTGGGGGTATAGCTCAGAGGTAGAATGCCCCTGGGTTCAATCCCTAGTAGCACATACACACAAAAATATCAACTACAGTATATCCTATTTTTTTAACTTTTTTACTTTAATTTATTTCTACAAGTAATATCAAAAATATAATCCTTTCTAAAAATGAAGGATTATCAAGAAACTTGAGTTGATTTTTACGCTATCTCCATTTGAGCCCCTAAAATCTTCCTCATTCCCCACTCCTGCCACCCCTGCCTGGGGCAACCATTGCTATGAACTTGGTGTACATTATTTCAGTATTATTCAAAATTATCATGTAGTGTCTAGCTACTTCCTCTTCTATAATAGATTGGCTTTAAATATTTTTCTGAAAACATTGCATGAAACAAGAAAACAATAGGGGTCTATTACGATGAGCACTTTGATGTGCTTTATATTTTCTTTTTGTATTTTCTATGGGTTATCAAAGTTCCCATTTGTAATTTTAACAGTTTTAGTGAGTCTGCACTTCTCCCTCTTCTGGGAATTGAAAGAATATATTGCTGAGGTTACCTTACAACATGGGAAGAAGAGGGGTTCTCCTACACTCTGCATCCATGAGCCGCCCACCAGGGCCCTGCGCCCCCCGGCCCTTTGTTAAGCCTCCTCCACTTCCATTGCAGAGCCCAGAACTTGAACTAGCTGATTTCTTCCTCATTCTCACAATCCTTCTTGTGCACACTAGACTATAATCCTAGGTGATTTATCACATCACTGTGGACCTGGGAAAGAGCATGGTATCCCCAAAGTAACCATCAGTACACTAGAAAGTAAAGAATCTTCAAAGTGTGTCAGGAGAAAGAAAAACGCCTTCTCTAAGACTTTCCCTGGTGTTTCTTGGTCTCTGCCTTCCCTGCTCTGTGTCTACACATGACCTCCAGCTGGCCGTTTCCCAGATATCACTGGGAACCCAGAAGCCTGGATACCAGGAGCAGCAGGAGCCAGGGATGGAAAGGCAATTGTGTAAAAGTTGAGCAGAAATGAAAGTCAGTCAGACAGTAAGAAAGAGTTGACACAGACCAGCATGCTGGTCAGGAAAGATGGAAGCAGGAGACCAGGGATGAAACAAACCCATGGGATTTTTGAGACCTAAAACCCCACTGGAAAAACCAATCCCTTTGTGGAGATAAGCCATCAAGTACCACAACTCCTTGCTATTAAACATGCATGTTATATAACAACGTTTCAGAATGTGATTGCACACTCATGATGCAACCTTCTGGTTATAATCTTGCTGCTCAAGTATGTTTACAAGTAGGAAAAACTGGGCTGAGCGATTCTAAAACTCCATATTAGAAATGTGTATGTATGTATATATGCATGTATATGTACATGCAGTACATGTATATACACATGTGTATCAATATATACCTATGCTTATCGTGTTACCTTAGCAAATGAGATTCATTCCTCAGAAACAGATATCCTCCCAAGGTGCTGATATCAAGTTTCTGAAATTATAAGTTTAAAATCCTGAGTCCAGATTGTAGTCAATTCACAAAAATAATAAAGAACACCTGGACTTCCTGCTCCTATTTCTGCCTTGACATATTGCATGACTGCCATCAGAAATAACTATAAGCCCCACCTGCAAGTCTGGGCCCATTAAAACTAACAAAAAGTGGCCGGGCTTGGTGGCACACACTTGTAATCCCAGCACTTGGGAGGCAGAGACCAGAGGATCCGGGTTCACGGCCAGCCTCAGCTACTTAGCGAGGCCCTCCACAACTTCATGAGACCTGGTTTCAAAATAAAGTATAAAAAAATAGGGCCGGGGGTGTAGCCCGGAGTTAGAATGCCCCTGGGTTCAATCCCTGGTTCCGCAAAAAAAAAAAAAAAAAACTAACAAAAAGTGACATGATTCAAACAGTAGGGTTTTTTTTCCGTACTGACCCCCAAAAAATCAGACAAAAAGGGATGTAATTTGAAAAAATAACCTGGAGACACTTGTTCTCCAAATAGCCTATACCAAGCCGCCTTTGCTTTTAAAGACGACATAATCAAGTTAACTAAATAACAGTAGCTGCTAATATTTGAGATCTTATAAGCAAATTCATAAATAGGTCTTGGTGGACTTGTCCTTCAAATGTTTCTGTGAGATCGTCGATTGTTGTTGTTATTTTACATTAAAAATATTGAAAGACAGAATATGATGGATCATGTCCAAGGTTTACAGCAAACAAGAAAAAACAAAGTCAGAGCTAGAAGACAGATCTGGCTCCAAAGACAGGCAACCTCACAAAAGGCCCAGTATCTGAGCTGGCAGGCAGGGCTTCAGCTCCACACAGGGCCTCTCAGGTACCCTGGCAATTTCAGGAATACTTTACACCTGAATCATCAAATTGACTTCAGGCAGTCTTCTCCCTCAGGATTTCCAGACCACCATAGATCATTCCATTAAATAACCATGAACTCCAAATGGCAGTTAAAGCCTGCTGGCTCTGTCTTCCTCAAATGCTAAGTTATCACTAACTCCTCCCCCCCCTCCACTGTCAGCAACAAATAAAGGGGCTTCCTGGGCGCTGCCTCCTAGTGGGATGGGTTGTGGACTGGTATGTCACTCAGGCAGTCTCCTTGGGCCTGCAGTGTCATCTTTGGCAGTCAGGGAAGTTTTGCATGTCTCCTACTTCAGGTCCTACTGTCCCTCCTATACCAAGGGAAGGTTCCCTTGTGGGATTTATTGCAATTTATCTGAGTTAAGAACAGAAGACTTGGCCCATCCTTAACTCTGTCTAATTTCCTGGGACCAGCTCCTCAAGGTCCCTCCTGATTCAGTTTTCTCAGCAATGACATCCTTTCCTGCTAGAGATAAAGTACGGCGGCTCCAAAGAAACAGAAAGGAATGATACCCAGACGCCATGATGGCTGTTGAAAACCCAGGCTGACAGAGTGAGGGCCACCACTGATGTTCTGTCAGGGGGAGCCAGAGGCACGCACAGCCCTGCCACACTAATGAAGAGTGTTAGCTGAGCCTACATTTTTCAGGAAACCACAGTCTTAAATCCTAAACGTGTTCACAATCACCAAGCCCAGAATGAAAACATAACAGAGAAAGCTTAGAAAGTGACTGCGTGCCACGTGTCACTCTGTTTGCAGCCAGGGAATATTCAAAATGACCAGTTAAGGGAAAAAAATGTGCACATTTCCATGTACAGCTCTCGCGCAAACACTCTGACAGACAAGTAACGACAACAAGCAAGGCAAATTAATTTGATAGTGGCATGTGAAATACACAGGATTTCTGTGAGCAGTGCAACATTAGCAAGGCATAATTAAAACCCCAATCCCTTAGTGACATTACAGAATACTTCTAATTCTTAAGGCTAATTGATATGTTATAGTTAGTATTTGATTTAACACACACTATGATGTCAGAATGAAAGTCACCATGGATCTTATTTTCATTTTTATGTTTTATGGTACTGGGAATAGAACCCAGGGGCATTCTACTTCTGAGCTACATCCCCAGCCCTATTTTATTCTTTTAATTTGAAACAGGCTCTCACTAAGTTGTGGAGGGCCTCACTAAGTAGCTGAGGCTGGCCACGAACCTGAGAACCTCCTGTCTCAGCCTCCCAAGTACTGGGATTACAAGTGTGTGCCACCATGCCCAGCTTCATAATTATTTTTAAAACTATAATTCCTTGTGCAACAAAGCCCTGTTTATATGTTACCTCTGCAACATGGAATAGAAACTTCAACATATTTTTCATGTACTCCAAAGTCTCCTTTTGTGTACTATCACCTCAGTGAAAAGTTATGTATGAACTGAAAACAACTTGTATTCATATATATAAGGTGCTGCATGTAATTTGAATCATTTCCATTAAAAATAGCTTCTCTTCATCAAATCTAAATTAACGAGTATGGTTCTCTTGCAGTTTTAAAGTGTGATAACTAATTTTTATCTTAAAGAAGAATAACTCTTAATCAAGAAAGCCAGTCCACATCACAGAGTATTTTAAATATTAGCAGGTTAAAAGGGAAATTGACATAGACTGCCTAATTGTATAATTGCGCAGAGAGTCTGCCAGACCTTGCAAATGAATACTTTGCTGCCATAGGTCTCAGTTTTCCTTTTATCAAAACTCTACAGAATTTGCATTTCTAAAAAAGAGATTAGGCTGCTTTAGAGAAGGATTTATTAGCTTTGAAAATGATAATTTTCAGAACAAATGAACTTTTTATTCAAGTTCTCCAAAAATCATTTTAATGAGTACTTTTTATAAAACTACAATTGCCTTTTCAAGCTTGTTGGGGTCCTCTGTATAATTATCATCCTTGTTATGTACTGTCTTTCCAATTACATATTTCAGTACCATAGACAACCATTTAATTGATTGTGTTGTTGATGACCACTGAGACTTTTTTTTTTTTTGCAGTACCACCAGGATTGAACCCAGGGGCATTTTACCTCTGAGCTACACCCCCAGCCCTATTTTTTTTTATTCTTTATTTTGAAACAGGGTCTCGCTAAGTTGCTGAGGGCCTCACTAAGTAGCTGAGGCTGGCTGCAAACCTGGATCCTCCGGTCTCTGCCTCCCAAGTACTGGGATTACAAGTGTGTGCCACCACATCCAGCGACCATTGAGACTTCTGAGCACTACGTTTACCTCTAGTGAAGGCTAAGTTTTAAGGAAAAGTTATTTTGCTTTTAGAATTTATGAAGTGTAAAGACAAGGCATTGCAGATTTGGTTTTAAATAGAACCGTAACATTCTTTGAAAAATTATAACATCTTACACAAAAATCTGAAGACAGAAAAGTATGGAAGAAAAAGACATAGGTAGAAGAAGAAAAAAAGCTCCTACTTACCTGGTGTGAAATTGTATCGAGCTGAAAATCCCATAGATTCCAGCTCTCCATCAGCAAAAAATTTAATCCATAGAAATCTTCCACTGGATTTTATTACAGGTGGATTTTGTTGTCCACAGAAACGTCCAATTATTGGAGAAAAGCCAAAAGGTCCATCTCGAACTTCAATATGATCAAATTTGCACTCCCAAGAGGGTTCAATAGAGTATTTTTCATCAAAGTAAAGTTCAATGCACTGTCTTGGGGCAGCTGTAAAAAAAATAAAGATTCTATCTAGTAGGCCATTTCTTAAGTTTTTAGGTTGAGTTTTCTGATTCTATTTCAGGTTTTATCTGCATGCCTTTTATGAAACTTTGCAGATAATATGGATGGAAATACAAAGAAAGACAATGCTTAGTATTCTGAGGGATATTTTCATTAAAAAATACTAAAACTCATGATGTTGCACAAAATATTATTCTGACATAAAATAACCATTTTGATGTGTAACATGGAACCAATACACCACAGTATGTCTGTGGAAGGCTGGTAACTCAGGTTTAGGAAGTAGAGTGCATTGCTTTCTTTTCTCATATTTCTGCAGTGCTCAGGTTTAAAGTCAGAATCCATTGGAGAATAGTTCAGCATGGAGTTATATAAGCAGTGAAGTACTTCCACTCAGGTGTCTTGATTAGATCCAAGTGCATGCTCAAGGGTACTAGGAGACATTTTTCTACAACACAGCTCGGCTCCCATCACTCTTAGCATGAACTGAGGCAGCTCTCCATCCCCTCGATAGACAGTGACATACAGGAACCTTGAGGACTTCCTTCCTCCTTTCAGGATCTGATCACCCCACAGACAGCCCAAACTCAGGCCACCTGAAGCAAGCCTTGTTTATTAAGATAGTACACCCTTTCAGGCGAATATACGTCTTTCCCCCTCCTTGCATATTGGTATGCCTACAACTTAACTCCTTTTATCCAGGAAGGCTTGTTTAAGGACACCTCCTCTCTAGCTTCACTCATGTAAGAGTGAAGGACCACACCTTCTTTACCTTCTGTCTTCTGCCCCTTAGCATGGTATTTGTCATTAAGGATTTCCAAAGGAAAATCTTTTGGAGTGGATTATAAACTAGCTGATCTTCATAAATGGTTTTATAGCTCTCTAAAAAACATCATGGAAGAGACTACGAGGTTTGCAACCATATTAACTAGTGAATGCACTTGCTAATGTCCTCCAATTCTTCCCTGGCCACATCCCAAACAGTCCAAAATTCTGTTCACTTTGACCAGGGTATTCCAGCATCACCATAAGATTTGTTGAAATGTCAGTAGATAGTAACCAGCAGTTGCCCTGAGTTCTTGGGGTATTTCCTTCCTACATGGACCTCTAACCCTGTCCATAAATTTCAAAGTTAAGACTTGGCACAGCAGAGCCTGCTGCCTATGTGTTCAGCAACCATGCTCACCGGCTACTCTCCATGTTCCATCAATCTTTAAGTGTGTATTGACCATCACCCCCTGATGACCTAAAAATTAAACACTTTTATGCATGGATATCAAGAATTCATATCGAATCAAGACACATGATGACTTGGAAATTAGAGACTTGTAGAATAAAATACAACCCTACTGCTCTCCAAGTGTAAAATAAAAATATCAAGAGGTAACAGGTCAATTCTTATTCGAAAATTATTTTATGAGTTATTTTTAATCCCCCAAACTGTTTCTGATTCACCAGATACTTAAAATAGACATTTATATCTCTTATTAAAAATCAGGCATAATGTTATCTGACATGGGTATGTATCACAAAGCTCAGCAGATATAATAACTAAGATATGACAGATTTGAGGGAGTTTCCATTCATTTTTTGAAATTTGAAAATATCTTAATGAATTACCTGGAAAACCAGTTATTAGTCTAAAAGCAAAATGGCAGATGATTAAGAAACTGAACCTGTTTATGTCTTTAGCGCTAAATATACTGCCTATGTGCTTTACTACTCTACAGAATGTCTTTGTATGATAAGTCTTATGAGGAAATAATTTCAAAATGAGAAAGGATTCCTTGAGATGTAAATAATGTATGGCTACAAAGAGGTAAAGCAAGCCAGACATGGTGGCGAAGGATTGTAATCCCAGTACTTGGGAGGCTGAGACAGGAGGATTGCAGGTTTGAAGGCCAGCCTCAGCAACTTATTGAAGCTCTCAGCGGGTTAGTGAGTCCCTGTTTCCAAATAAAAAAAAAAGAAATAAAATAGGGCTTGGGTATAGCTTGGAGCTAGAATGCTCCTGGGTTCAATCCCCAGCACCAAAAAAAAAAAAAAAAAACCCAGAAATATAAAGAAGTCAAACATTGAGAACAGCCCTGTGCTAATTCACTTAGAACTCTATCATCTCTCAGACTATATACATCTGTTTCCCTTATTAGGAAGTACACAGCTACCTGACATGAATTCATTTATTCTTTTCTTCGTTTTCATTGTCACTTAAATTCTGTTCAACATGGATAAACGAACCAGTCCACGTTCCTTCAAGAAGCAAGCATAAAAGCCAGGCGTGGTGGCGCACGCTTGTAATCCCAGTACTTTGGGAGGCAGAGACCGGAGGATCCGGGTTCGCAGCCAGCCTCAGCTCTCTCTCTCTCTCTCTCTCTCTCTCCCCTTAGTGAGGCCCTCCACAACTTCGTGAGACCCGGTTTCAAAATAAAGTATAAAAAATAGGGCCAGGGGCGTAGCACGGAGGTAGAACGCCCCTGCATAAGTCATTCTGGCTTATGGTGGACCACATTCTATGTGAACAATTCATTCTGTCTAGCAAGTTAAAGTTACAGTTACATGTGAAAATTTCACTAGCTGAATTTTAGGAGATAATAAAATAACTTGAAAAATAACCATGAAATATGGTTTTGTAATTTTTTAAATGAGTAATTAGGGCACAAGGAAAGTATTTGAAGCTGTCTAGGTCTCATTCCTTAAACTTGCCTTTTCTCAGCCGGGCATGGTGGTGCATGCTTATAATCCCAGTACTTGGGAGGCTGAGATAGGAGGATCGGGGTTCCCGGCCAGCCTCAGCTACTTGGTGAGGCCCTCCTCAACTTAGTGAGACCCTGTTTCAAAATAAAGAATAAAAAATAGGGTTGGGGGTGTAGCTCAGAGGTAGAATGCCCTTGGGTTCAATCCCCAGTACTTCAAAAAAATATATTTGCCTTTTCTTCACCTTCAAAATGCTCAATGCTTTGCTGCCTCTGACATTTTCCCTAAGCTGTCTTTGATCTAAAGCTGAGGTTTCTTCATGAGAAGGCCTGACTTCTTTGAGAATCTTTGAACAGTTTGCACACTATGAACACTTGCTTCAGTAGTGCACATATGTGCTGTTTATTTCCTCCAGTCTGAGGGAGTTTTAAGACCACTTGAAATTCATAAAAGGGCCCTCCTTTTGTAACTGAAATTTCACCTGCATTTTCTATTACAACTTGTTCTACCTCAAGAAACTTGACCGGTTACTTATGGCTTTTTCTCATGTATTTTAAGTAATCCCAGCTATTTACAAGGCTGAGGTAGGAGGATTGCAGGTTCAAGGCTAGTGTGGGAAATTTTTTGAGACTGTCTTGAAAATAAAGATAAAGGCTGGGGATGTAGTTCAGTGGTAGAGCGCATACCTAGCATGTGTGAGGCCCTGAGTTTAATCCCCTGTACCCCTCAAAAATATTTCCCTTTCTTCTACAGAACAGGCTATTAGTTTTAAAACCAAAGATGTACAATTTGCCCCATTACAAGAAAAAAAGGCAAAGAAAAGAAAGAAAGACAGTGGCTGTCCACCATGGGCCCCACTATCACCTGCCCTGTCTCCTCCACACACTGGGAAGCTGGCTCCCACCACCACTGTGTCAACAAGAGTGCTTACCATAAAGTCACCACAGACTGTGTGTGTGTGTGTGTGTGTGTGTGTGTGTGTGTGTGTGTGTTTTGCTGGGGATGGAACCCAGGGGCATTCTACCTCTGAGCTACATCCCCCAGCCCTATTTTATTTTTTATTTTGAAACAGGGTCTTACTAAGTTGCTGAGGGCCTCACTAAGTTGCTGAGGCTGTCCTTGGACCTGCAATCCTCCTGAGCAATGGGATTACAGGCAGGTGCTACCATGTCTGGCTCACAGAAGACTCTTAATACCTTCGTGCAATAGATACATGTCTAGTTCTACATCATTTTTCTTTGCTGTAACAAATGGCACTTGGACAGCTTCCTGCTTCTCGAAACTCCATCCATACTAGCTGATGATTCTCCTGCCAACTCTCAGGTTTCTCTTTCTCACTCCATACATTCCTCCCTACTCTGCCCATCCACGAAATGTTATTTCCAGAAATCTATACCACCTCTTCTCTCCACTTTTGTTAAACCAGCACACTGGGTGTCACTTCACTGGGTATCCCTTGTGCCCCAGTGGAAAACCCATACAATATAGGGATGCCCGAGGTGCCATCTAAGACCAATTCAATCAGAACTTAAAGGGACAGGCGAAGACATCTATATTTTTATATGAGTTGAAACACAGTGCTCCAAGCATTTTGAGTAATTTCTTTCATACTAATAACTTCAACAACAATCTCTATGCTTCTATTCATTCTGTAAATACCCATTGTAATCACAGATCTCTCCATTGAGCTAAAGGTGTGTGTGTGTGTGTGTGTGTGTGTGTGTGTGTGTGTATGTGTGAATGCCAAAATTGAACATGTTATTTTTCCTTTAAACCCTCTTTTTCCACCTATATTTTTTGTCTGGCATGGTAATTCAAACAACCAAGCCGAAAGTCTTGGAATGATCCTAGGATTCTCAATTCTCTCATCTTCTATCTCACCACTTACTAATGAGGCAAATATCATATCTTTTTATTCACAATGCTATCTAAACTGTACCTAGGTGAGTATTTGCTCAGTGTTGATTAAATAAATATATAAAAAGTGGTGGTGCACTCTTGTAATCCCAGTACTTGGGAGGCTGATACAGCCTCAGGATTGCGAGTTCGTGGCCAGCCTCAGCACCTTGTGAGACCCTCCGCAACTTAGTGAGACCCTGTTTCAAAGTAAAGAATAAAAAATAGGGCTGGGGTTATAGCTTAGAGGTAGAATGCCCCTGAGTTCAATCCCTAGTACCACAAAAAAAATAAAAGAAAAGGAGTTTCAAAAGGGGTATAGGAGCAATGTTAATAGTAGAAGAGGTTCTATTTATTTCCACACTTCAGCTTTGTCTTTGACATAACCACACACGAATGGGGATTTACACGTAATATTAAAATCAAGGTTAGCAATATTTTTAATTCCAAATAATAAGAAACATGAAAACACAATTAACACCCAAGGATTTATTTCTGAATTAATTTTTTATATAAAAGAACTAGTTGACTTGTTCTTTTTAATAAATTAGCATTTTAAAATACCGTTGTTTTAAAACACCAATATTATTATGTGGATTTAAGCAAGATATTTAATATCTCAGAGCTTCAGTTTCCTAGTTAGTTAAATAAGGACAACAAAAATACCTGCTCTCTATAATTAAATGTTTTGATATATATTAAGTCCTTTAAAAGTCCAACAGATATGTGATATTAACTTGATAAGAACTAGTTGCAGCCCAGAATCTCCATATTTCTTTCATTTCCAGGGAGTTTGGTTTTGTTTTGTTTGCGGTATTGGGGATTCAACCCAGGAGCATTCCACCTCAGAGCTATACCTCCGCCCTTATTTTATGTTTTATTTTGAAACAGGGTCTTGCTAAGTTACCTCCCACCCTGGCCTTGAACCTGTGATACTCCTCTCTCAGTCCACCAAGCACTGGGATTATAGGTGTGTACCATCATGCCTGGCTGCACCCCCATATTTCAATTTCCTTTTTTTCAGTCAAAATTGCCAGACCTCTGACTTTTTTTGGTTAGTTTATCCTTTTTAATATTAGAGTTTATTATTTTTCTTCTTGTAGTTTGGATATCTTTGCTAGAAGTTCTACTTTAAGCATGGCACAAGAAAGGGAAAATTTCTTGGCTCAAAAAACACAATGAGAAAAAAGCAACTATTTCTACTTTTTTTCTTTCAATGATGAGTATTGATTGAACCTATGGCTTCATGTATGCTAGGCAAATGTTCTACCACTGAGCTATATCCCTGGCACAAGAATCACTTCTAAATAGAGATTTTAAAAATCACTTAAGCAGAAATCTGTCTCTGAAAGATCTACCAGATGAGCATGTACCAGGTTTAGACATAGATTCGGAGCATACATATCTTTTTCATTAAGGGACCTTTGCTGATGTATATGTGTGGGGGGTATCATAAGTTCTAGGTTATTTAGTACACACACGTAAAATATTGCAACCTATCACTAGATGAAATGCTCATGTATTTTTAATAGCTATATTTAACAGAGCAATGTCTCAAGGTTAGCAGAATTGGGGAATGTCCAAAAAGAGGTGAGTCCCTTTTTCAGCACTAGCTACTAGCTATCCTTCATGTTGGGAAATAAATGATGAAAAAAAGCATAATAAATTAAAACCCTGACTTTGACTTTAAAATGTGATGTCACTTGTTAGCACAAGATAAGGTGACTGCCATTCAAATTGATGTTTAGAAAATACAATGATAGATACATCTTTGACTTTAATATGGTTTTTGTTGCTTTACGACCTCCAAGAAAAAAGCTAACACATGCATATGTTATTCTAATAATTGTTCAAAAAATAAAAAATGCTAGTGTCTCCAACTACTACACATTAGGTAATATTATGCCAATTACACATTCATTCTATTACTTGAGAACTCTAAATCAATTAAATCAGCTGAAAAATAAGCTCTTCTCAACTTGTTTTTATTTCCCAGAATTTTCTTCTAACCCGTGACTAAGAATTTTAGTAATTAGCTTGACTCTAGATTTTACGGTTATGTGCATCACTCAAAGATATTTATGTCTCCTATCTCCAAAATCAATTTTTATAATGTCTATGTGCCCAGTCTCCATCCAAAGTATTGAGCAGGCCAGGCCATGTGCTCTCTGGCTCTAGCATTCTTTCCTCTTACCTTCTATGATGTAGATACACTCGCGGTCAGGGGGGTACTTGCTCGGGTAGTTGGGAGAGGTGAAGATACCCCCATCGGCATGTTTTGTCCAAGTTCCACACTGCAGTGACTTCTGTGTTTCTGAGGTGGTTTGCTTTTCTGTAAAAAAAAAAAAAAAAAAAAATTAAAAAGAGCCATTATCCAATTTTCTATAACACTAAAAATAGAAAGCACATTCTTATAATATCCATTAGTAAATTAATTTTGAAATGCTCTCTTAGTCAAAACCGATCGATTATCTATACTATAAAATGCCCAGATATTCTGAAATATTAAGCATATGGGAAAAATAGAAAAGTGCAAAATAATTAGAGGTCTTCCACTGGCATTTTTTTCCAAAAAAAACACACCTGTTCCTTTCTTGGTTGCTCCAGACAAATGAAGGATGATTAAACTTGCTACAACTGCAACAGAAAAGAAAAATTAGAAAGAGATAAGATACATGGAAATGGCAAATCTCATAAAAGCACAGCAACACATAAAGATAGGATGACACCATAGCAGATTAATTTTCTATCGTTAACTACTACAAGTTGACTCAGAACTTGTCAAAACTAACTCACGATGTGTAAAGGAACACTTGGGGATACCTAAAGGAAGGCACGGATGCTCGGAATGAATTGAGACCCAAGGTCCTATGGCAAATGCCGACTTCCAGACCAAGAGGCAACATTATACCCTAGAATGTCACGAATTACAATGGGATTTCAAGGCAAGCTTTTATTAAGCTACCCTCTGGGAAAGGGTTTGCCAGCATCTCTGAAGGAAGAGAGAGGTGGAAGGAGGAAATGGAAAAGCAAACCATGAGAAAGAGTTCCGTGGCTGATCCTAACACACAGCCAATGTGGCTGTACTTTAGAGCATAAACACTTGGGCAAATCCTCTGGGGCATGGGGGAGGGAGAAGAGGAAATCAGATGAGTGTGGATTGGACACCTTCAGGAGCATTATGCAAAGGTCTCTCACAGAAACATCCTGGACTACCAAGTAACCCCATGTCCTCAGCACTTTCTAAGCTGTGAAACCCATCGTTCCTAACCTTAACTTGGATTCAGCATTTAGAGTTATCTAGAAACACAGGATTATTTTGAGAATGGTGATTCCTGGAAGCATTTTATTGAGCCAGTTGTTCAGGATCAAAGAGACACTCCTCTGTAATTTAAGTCAATCTGCAATGCTACGATGACTGAAACTTCTGTTTCACTTCTAGATTCTTGATTTACTCAACAATTTCAGAAAACCCAAAACTCAGCAAGGTATGAAAGTCATCTCACCTGTGCAGTTTCTGATGCTACCTCTTGTCTTTTATTTTTATTTATTCTGATGCCTAATTACATAAAAGGTCCACGGTCTCATATTTCCACTTAAAATGAATTTGGGAAGGGATAATATACTCCACAACCATTTCCCGAACTAAAATTTATCACAGGGGCTTATAAATGTATGCCTAAACATTACTCCAAGACAATTATCTGGCCTTGATATTAATATATGAGAAATCTGCAGTTGTATTACTCTATATTATAGCCAGATCGTCTTTAGGTTTAAAACATGGGTGGTTGTTTTTGTGTTTAGGTGGCAAAAGCAAAATCACCTTAACTTGCCAGGATTCTGCACTCTCTCTCTCTCTCTCTCTCTCTCAGGCATACATCCACCAATTTCAGGGTGTGCATTTGGTGTTTTCTTTTGCTCTGCTCTGCTGTGTTTCAGTGGAATCACTCTATGCTCCACTCATCAGCAAATCAGTTCTCTTGAACTGCGTGGCACGGGATTAACACTCTAATCCTGGCTTTGTAATGTGAAATTTCCACCGCATGTCTGGTCTTCTGCTGTCTTTCCCTTAATGACTCCTGGTGCTGTTTTCCTCCGCTTCTTTCACCCCACGCTTCGCCACACTCCAAAGCAGCTTTAGGTCTAGTGGGCATTGGAGCTGAGGCTGGCACCGGCCTTCCGGAAGCCCTGGGTTCTGGCGTGCCTTAGACTACCCAGGGGGCTGGGAATATGGGCCCGCGGAGCCCCAGAAGCCCAGGCAAGAGGAAGATTTCTTCTGGTCCCACCAAGTGCCAACCCTGCTGGCTCCCTGTCTCCACCCGCGCCCTCACTCTAGCCACAAGCACTCCTGCACGTGCCCCTCTGGGAACCGCACGCTGCTCTCCCCCCAGGAGGTTCCTGCCTGCGGAGAGACTGTCTCCCCGGTGGACTCCGAGGTCCAGGGACGCCCGGCTGTGCGCCGCCCCCACGGCCGGCTCTATGATGCTGCAATACAGAAAGTTTACATCTGCCCCATACTCGCGGGGACTGCGGGGTCCGGCTGGAGCGCGGCCGCCGGGCTTCTCCCCTGCGCGCTGGACCGAGGGGAGGGCAGGGCAGGGGAGGGGAGTCATGGCCCCCCGCGGACAGGACCGGCGCGGCGGGAAAGATACTCACTGTGAAACAAACTGCGTCCATAGATCATGTCTGTGCCTTACACCAGAGGCTCCGAGCTCCACTAATTCCATTTAGAGACGGGGAAGACTTCGGTGGTGGGGGAGAGGATGAAGTCCAGAGATGTCAAATAGGCACACCGAGAACAAAATACTGGGGGGGAAAGCGAGCGAGAGAGGGAGAGGGAGCGAGAGCGAGCGAGCGAGCGAGCGAGGGAGGCAAGAGCGCCGAGCCCACACCGCAGCCAGATCCGAATGAGTCCGCCTTCCGCCCGGGTCGCTCGGGCTCCCGCTCGCGCTCACCGCCGCGAAGCCAGCCTCGCCACCATCACGCCCGGGCGCGGGCGGCCATCCTCAGCACCGCCGCCCGAGCGCCCTCCTCCTGTGCATCGTCGCCGCCGCAGATGTCACAGGACGCGGCGGGCAGCGGCGCGGGCGGCGGGCGCGGGGCGAGCCCCGGGGCGCCCGGAGCCGGACCGGGCCGGGCCGGGCCGGGCAGGGGCGGAGCGGGGCGGGGGCCGGTCCCCACCGACGGCAGCGACGGGGCGGGCGGCGGCGGCGGCGGCGGGGGCTGGCTCAGTCCCCGGTCTCATCCACCCCGAGCGGCAGGTCGGAGCAGCGTCCGCGGGAGGACGTCCAGCAGCAGCGCTCCTCGGTCCAGCCCCCGGGGATCAGCCGCTGAGGCATTGAAGGCAGGAGGAAGGGGTCCGTCATCGGCTCGCCGGGCTGCGCGCCACCTCTGCGATCTTGCGGAGAGAGGAGCGGGTGGGTGGGCGTCTGGGAGCTGGAGGGCTGGCGGGTGGCGGGTGGAGGGGAACGGGGGTGGCTCAGGGGGCGGGGAAGGGGGGAGGAGGAAGGAGCCGGAAGATGGCAGAGTTACCAAGTGCGCGCCGCGGTCACAGCCCCGGGGCGCAGGACCCTCCGCCCAGTCCGGAGCCCGGGAGGAATCGGGCAGCTCCGCGCGGCGCGCGCCCCCAGGGCTGGTGCGCGGCGGAATGGGGCGGCGGCGGCGACAGCAAGGACATCGCCGCCGCTCCAGTGCAGGGGGAGGGGAGGAGGGGGGTGAGACCAGGCTGCGATCGTCACTCCACCGGCGGGAGCAGGGGCGACCAGGCACAGCCCCCGCCGGATCTCCGAGCTGGGGAAAAGGCGTGGGAGGGGAGGGGGAGGGCCCGTCCTGTGGGAAGACCCCCCCCCCTTGGGGGTTTGATTTTTTCACTTTTTAAGGGTTGGAAATTGCGGCGGGTCTGTCTCCCAACCCCTGGGTTCCATCTGTGTGCAGCCTTCTGTCGACCTTAGGGCGAAGGCTTCGGCGCGCACAGGGATCAGTCTGGGGGATGAGGCTGGAAAGGCTAGCGGTAAAAGTTTCGCAGTTAAATCACCCCGGGCCACGCACCACCGAGGCCGCCCCCATCCAATGGCTCCTGCAAAGACGCAGGTTCATGCAATTTGCCTCTCTCTGCTCAAAATACTTAAAACCCTGCCAAGGTAAACACGGATCACCCCACCCAACCCCGACCCAGACACGCGCGCGCGGCGCGAACAACTCGGAGAGAAACGAGTTGCCGGGGGAGCAGCACCGGAAGAGCCCCAGCTTGTTTGAAGAAAAAAAATAAAATAAAAAGGAATAAATGAATAGGAAATAGCAGTAAACACGACGCAGCCCCGCAGGGGACTGGAGCGCGCGTGAGTGTGGGGAGTCCCTCCCAGGTCGCTGCAGCACCTCCGCCTCCTCCTCCCCTTCCCAGCTGCGTCCCGCCCTCCCCGGCCTCTGCGGAGTCTGCCCGCGCGGACCACAGTCGCGCCAGCCGGACCTCCCGCGCACGGAGGTGGTCCCGTCCCCGGCCACTGCCCGGGCGGTCCCCTGCTCCTCGGCGCCACAACCCGGACTGCGCTCCTCTGGGATGATGGCGGTGAGGAGCTGGGGGTGGGGAGAGCCGAGGGAGGCGGACGACCGACAGACGTCTTGCTGATTAGACTGGGGTCGCCTTACAGGGCCAGGGAGAGAAGATAGGGCCTTGGAAGGAGAGGCGAGGGTGCGCCCCTGGCCTGCCGGCCTCTGCTTCCGGGCACCTGCTGCTGCGGCCCCGGGACGCCCACGTGGGTGCGCGGATGCGCGCCGGGTGTGGGTGCTCTCCGCCGTCCTGCCCACGTTTTCTCCATCTAGGCGCTGGGAAAGGGGTGGAGCTCTCCTGCCAGTAAGTTGGGATGAGGGATAATGAGGTAACCCCCAAATCCAGAGGGTTCCCCGCGACCCAAACACAAGCTCCAAGATTCCAGCTCCCAAGATGTGGGCTCCTAGATCTCCAGGCAGCTGCAAATCCTTCATGGTGGGGCAGAAAGACCACGTAGAGGTGTGTGTGTGTGTGTGTGTGTGTGTGTGTGTGTGTGTGTGTCCATTTGTGGAAGGTGGACAGATGTGGGAGGGAGGAAGAGAAGGAGGGAGAACTAGAGAGAGAGAGGGAGACTGGAGAGAGAGCAGGAGTGAAGGAGGGAGGGAGGAGGGGAGAGATGGTGGTGATGATGATGGTGATGATGATGGTAGAGACGGTGTACCTTAGAGCCCAACTCCACCAGAACCAGAGGCCTGCCAGAGGAGTTACAAGCTCAAGAACAGGTTAAGGGGTGAGCAGATGGAAGGAGAGACAGTGAGTATCTGCCCTGGTACCTACTTGTAAAAGGATGGAGGAAGCAGCAGTTCCCACAGGAATCCTGCCACCTGTGTGACTTTCCTGAGCCAGCATAGAAGAGTGGGAACTGGGGAGGCAATGACCAGAATGGGGTTGAGGAAAAAATTCCCCGGACTGTGAAGAAGCAAAACCCTCCAGTCTGTTAAGGAGTTGGGTAAGAGAGGGATGAATAATAGATGACAAAGAATGCCTGTAACTTGTGCTCTTGGAAATAGGTCGCCTATGGAGGAGAGGGGTGGGGCTCTTGAAAAATGCCCATTGAAGGGATTGAATCTTTCTTAAGATTGGATGGTCATTCTTTTTCATATCCAAAATCTACCTCCTTTGGGAAAATGACAAAACTTCAAGGAAACAGTGGCCACCTTGAAAACTATGTTAAGGAAATTGACTGCATTTCTCAATCCCAGATTGAAGATACAGGAATGGCAACTTGGTTTTATGCTGAGCCCCCCATCTCAAGCACTCATGTTCCTCCTCTTTGTCCAGATAAGTGTCCCAGAATACAGATTCTGTCATCCAGCATGGACGTGACCTTGGCAAATGTTGCTAGACAGGTGGTCCTTGTCTCAGAAGGAGGCATCTGGGAAATGCAGGAAGGATTCCTAGGGAGTGGGGAAGGACCCTTACCTTTGATCAAGCCTCTGTCTGTTTGAAGTCAAATTCTCATTAACAGTGGCCTCTCTGGCCTTTTGTGCCCAGTGCTCTCCTGGGCAGTACTGGGGCTGAGGCGTTTCATATCGGCTCAGCCCTCAGTACCCAGGGAGTGAGTGTACACCTCCTAGACCCACCCAGGACCACGGCACACCCAGAGACTGTCACCTGTGCCTGAACATGGCAGATACAGAGGCTTAGCTCTCTGCTCCCTGGTCCTCTCAGAATGGAGGTGCAGACCTTTCCTTGAATACTCCCTTCCCTTTCCTCCCTTCCCTTTCCTCCTTCTTTCTTTCTTTCTTTCTTTCTTTCTTTCTTTCTTTCTTTCTTTCTTTCTTTTTTCTTTCTCTCTCTCTCTCTATCTCTCTCTCTCTTTCCCTTCCTTCCTTCCTTCCTTCCTTCCTTCCTTCCTTCCTTCTTTTTCTGGGGATTGAACTCAGGAGGCATTCTACCTCCGAGCTATACCCTAGCCTTTTCTTATTTATTAATTTTGATGAAGCTGGGAATTGAACCCAGGGGCATTCTGCCTCTGAGCTATATCTATTTATTTATGTATTTTGGTGATATTGAGGATTGAACCCAGGGGCATTCTATCTCTGAGCCACACTCCCAGCCCTTTTTATAAATTTATTTTTGTTTTGAAAGAGGGTCTTGCTAGGTGACTAAGAGTCTCCCTAAGTTACTAAGGCTGTTCTTGAATCTGTGATCACCTGTCTCAGCCTCCCAAGTCCTGGGATTACAGGTGTGTGCCACTGCACCCGACTTCTCTTTCCTTTATCACACTGTACAACTCTTACCCCTCTACCACATTCTGCTCCGTGGGCAGACTGTCTTCTCATTCTTGAGTCCCGGAGTCACCTTTTGCTAAATTCTACCTCCCTAATAGGGGCCCATAGGACTTTTCATTCTGGGACAAAACAGCACATGGGGAAAGTTCTGTTTCTCTAAAGCAAGGTTATGCATGTTCAAGGTCAAATTACAATATGTGGTTATTTGGAAAAGAACAGCTGACAAACTGGTAACTTTTGGAGTCAAATAAGCAGTCCTAGAAGAGGGTACTCTGTCCTGGCTCCTCAAGGTTAAAGTTAAGATAGTAAGTACTATGGGGCATAACGCACTTCTTGGACACAAGTGTCATGAGTGCTATTTAGTTTGCACCTTCACAACAATGACAAGTAAGACAGATTTCCAAAGCCCAAAATAAATTGTGGGAGTATTCTTGCTCTTTCAATTCAAGTGCACATGTGTCTACATGCATGTGATTCTCTATAGAAGACAATAAAACTTCAGGTCCACTGTGACCCCATAATTAATTCCTTCTGCAGTACTAGCAACATCTTACTGTTGCTAAAACAGATGATGATAAAAAATAATAACTAAAAGTAGTGCTTCTGGCACATTCCATAGTATGTTAATATTTTTATTTCTAAGTAACATTTTAACTTACTTTCATATGTATAAGATGCAAAGGTTTGTTTTTTTCATTTTAGTAACTCATCAATACACAAGCCATAATATTGGCTTATCAAAAATTTATTTATAAATAATTTGCTACCAAGTAGGGAAATATTCTTGAAAATCATGTGCAGTACTCTATGATGAAACTGGTTTCAATGAATATTAATGAAACAATCCTTTCTTCAACAATCTGTAGGTGTATCCTGACAGAGTAGATAGTCTTCATAAAGTAGAAGGTGTGTCAAAGTCTTTCAATTCTTACATTTAAACTAAACAGGATAGTTTATGATCATGACCAAGGAAAATATGACTTCCTTAGAAGTAGGGATATATTGAATTGTTAGATTGCCCAAGAATATTAGCCTTGTGTGGGCAAGAACTTTCATAGCACTGCTTTATTCAACAAATATTTATTGAGTACTTTATGATATATAGTTATTGTCCACGTCATTTCGTGTGTGACAATTGTGTTCCATGGACAATCTATTGTCGCATCTATTTTGGTATATATGAGGGAATTAAAATAATTCCACAGTCCACCAATCTATGCCAATATTTTAGAAAAATTATTTTCATTTTGTTTAATATTTGATGGTGACTTATAAAAATAACATCACATTTTTGTAATCACCCAACTATTTAATAGCTAACATGTAATAAATCAGCATAAACCAAAGGAAGATTTGCGAAGATATATTCCAAGACTGAAAGGCTTCATGAAGGAGTTGTCTTTGTATGAAGTATCACATCACAACATCCACTCTCTGCTACTTTGGGGGAACATCAAGTTTCCACCCCTAGCTGAAAAGAGATTTAACCATATTTAGGATATGTAAGTTAAGCTGAAGAATTAAGCTGCACATTCTGTATCAAAAATACATTAATGAATACAAATAAAACATTATTTATAATGGTTAATACAAACGTGAATGTTACTTATGGGTTAGATATACATTTTTACTCCTAATTATATAAATTTAGTAGCATCATATAAATTTACTAACCCTTTCTATTTAAGACATATGATGCTATTATAATTTGTTATGTGGACAAGGATATTAATAAAAGACAAGATTTACTTGTTGAAAATAATCCTGGATATTAAAGTAGAACATGACTTATATCTGATTCAAGAAATATGTTTGTAAAAGAAAAACAAGTTTTTTGCATGAAAGCAAATGACAAGTGGAAGTATTGATTTTTCTAAAATAATAAGTCATTTACCTATTATTTTTTCCTTGAGTGTCTATTCTCTCTTCTACTTGATATGGTATAAAGAAATGTCCTAAAATATTTTCACTGGCATATGCAAGACAAGAAAAGAAATATAAAACAGCTCTGTTCCTAATTTTAGGGTAGACCAAATTGCAAAATAATACAATTTCGAAAAGTAGCAATGTAATGGTAGAATTTTTGCCAAGCAGGTATGGCTCTGATAATTTCCAAAAACCAAGAGAAAATATCATCATGCCTTAAGTAAATTATCCTTTAAAATAATAGTCTTCAAAACAGTTTTCTAATTGGCGTACATGGCTATTTTATCAATATAGTTCTCTGGGACATAAAAGGGTTCATTATAGTTATTGCCAGGCGCTCTACAATTCATGACTGCTGTCACTGTTGCATTTCCTTCTAAAATGATGGCTTCTAATGGAATGAAATGAAAGGAAAGGTTGAAGGTTGTTGGGAATGACAGAAAGCCGTCATTTTTCCAAGGGGAACTCTGAAAGCTATCTCAACACAGTCTTCTGTGCAGGCGGGGTAGTTGGCAACAAAACTAAAAGGAAGGAAAGGGAAAATAGTTACTGTATGTGCACAGGATACACATCCAAATATTTCATTTCATTTTTGTTTTTCCTTGGAGATTATAGGATGGGTGACATGCAAACTCATAAGAACAGAGGTCAGAGTCTCAGAACTAAGTTAATATCTGAGTGAACATCAGGACTATGTTAAAATGACTTTAATTTGTAATTGGAGAGCACCGCAGAGTTCTCTTGAGCCAAAGATTATAAACTGATGCTCTTGAGTAGCCCAGTTCTGGATATTCACTGTGTCCCTTGAAAACCCTGATTCTTTCACAGTTGACAACTTCCCTAAATGTCAGCAGCCTATTGAATCAGAACAAGCGGCTGATCATTCACTTCAGTGTCCACCATCCTCAACCACCCCCTGATGCCAGGTGGAAAATACCCATACCACTTTGCCATTTCATTTGAGCCAGTGAAGAACTTTTCATCCCTATTAACATTTTTCCCCAAGTAAATATATATTTATTTTACATATAATTTATTTTATATTTATGTATAAAAATATAACCTTTTCAAAAGTTAAATTTTAAAAGGACAGATTTATCCTACTATCCTATTCTCTGTCTCATACCTAGCTACAGGTTGCCATTTTTAGATAAATAGTTTGCATTCTACTTTTGCAACTTCCTCTTTTTTTTTTTTTTTTTGCGGTACCGGGGATTG
>PVJS01002695.1:0-82020 GCA_004027185.1 Glis glis
CGGCCCAGGTGGCTCAGGGACCGGAGGTGTGGCGCGCGCGCGGAGACGCCCGGGGGTGTCCGGTACCTGGCGCGGGGGCGGCCCGGCCCAGGTGGCTCTGGGGCCGGCGGTGTGGCGCGCGCGGGGACGCCTGGGGGTGTCCGGTACCTGGCGCGGGGGCGGCCCGGCCCAGGTGGCTCTGGGGCCGGCGGTGTGGCGCTCGCGGGGACGCCTCTGAAATCAGTTTCTAAACTAAAAACACAATACCTTCATGAACATATGAGAACTTTAAATTGTCAAGATTTGAAAGTAAATGTCTTTGGATTTCCAAACTCACATGTGCTCAGGACATATTTAAACACAGAAGAGATTTTTTTTCTAGCCAATTTGACTTATTCTGATCATTTCATTACATCAAAAGAGGACAGCTACTTTATGCAGTTTATTAATTAAATGGTATTTGTTTATTCTTAACATCATTTTGTTTAACTTATTCACATGCATGCATCTCACATGACCCAAGTAATAACTTTATCTATCGTTGCTTAACGTTTGGAGCTATGATTGCCAATGGAGGAAAAGGAAATAAATCTTTAAAGCCTTCTGAAATGAGATCTTTATTTAGAAAGTTATGTTGCTGCATAACTGCCGCAGACAGATTTGTATTCAATGTATTTGGAGGCTAACATACATTTCTTACTCCTGCCTTTGATATCCCTCTTCTCTTAAAATGTATACACTTATTCTCTGCTTACTTGAAGATTCCAATTCTGCCTTGGAGATACTGTCCTGATAGTCTGAGTCATTGGTCCTTTTCTCAATAAAGTATAGAAGATGGATAGCTTTAGCACTTTCCTTCAGCTCTTATAAATCTAATAAATGGTTTCATCCATATTGCCTCTCCTGGAATCCTTCACATTGCCTTGGTTGGTTTTTGTTACAGATAAGAAAGGGGAAGGTTTGCCAACCTTGATATTGATGAGACTGAATCAGCTACTCTAATAATTCTACATCTATACGACTTTATTCGTATTGTTCAACAAGCAATGAATGGCGTTCCTTAAGTGAAAAACAATGTCACCAAAGTAATAAAGAACCAGATATTGTCAGGTCATTTGGTGTCTAAGTTATGCTGGGCCAGACAATTCTTAGGGGCTCCTGAGTGTTAGAAATGAGCTCCTGGCAAAAACTGCAGAATCCTGGGGCAGCTATTTTTTTCCAGACAGTCAGATAAGGAGATTAGATAAACTTTCTGAACTTGTCCAATATCTTTGTTGAAAAACAAGGAAACAGTTTCATCGGATCAACTTCCTATGAATAGTCAAGTTTCTAAAATAAGGAGACGCAATATGTTTCAACAGAAGAAAGAAATCACAAGAACCAGACCTCCAGCAAGAAATATTTTCTTTGCTTTACCCCAAATCTCACTTATTTTTTATTTTGTTTCAGCATATGTTTTGTAAAACTAATTTCTTTCACCATGCTCCTGACATCAGGACTGTTTGCAGATGAAAAAAAAATGATTTTTCAGCCCACGAGATTGGGTTAGGTTATTTTAGACCTGAAAGTTTTTATTTTTTTTTAACTAAAGGAAATTGAGAGAAAAACAAAAAGAAAATAAAAGGAAACCAACCATTTGTTATCCTGCCTTGATTGGTCTTTAATTATACTGAGATAATGTACAAATTGAATCATGCCAGATAATGCAATCTTGCTGTGAGTTTAATAGAACTCTCCTTACTAATATGATTGTTTTGTTGATATCCTTTTTGATCATGATCTCTGAGATTTCCAAGGCACTCAAAGGATTTTCTTAGATCCCTTATGTTAAAAAAATAAGTAAATAAGCATTCCCAGGGTCTACCTGACACGCCACAAGTGAGGCCAGCATCTTTGTGTTGTACTGAATTATCAGATCATGCATACACTATGATAGCCCGGTGCACTCGCATTTGCCACTTGGTTTCTCACTGACAACAGTAGGGCAGGCCCAGCTGTTCCCAGCAGCTGTTCAGGGTAGAACTGCCTGAGCTGAAAGCCTTCCAGCTGATGGTGCTCCCCAGGAGCACCCAAAGAGGATCACAGCATAAGGGAATGGAGGCCAGATCCAAAGGGAAAAATACCCAAAGCCAAGAGAAGTGAGGAAACCACTTGCATCCTGCCTCTGCCTCTTGTAGAGGAAAATGTAACTCTGTAAACCTGTTCATTCCCAGCCTGCCCTCCCGAGGGCTTCACCTTTATAATGAGCTACACTAGACAAGGAGAATCCATTCCGCTCCAAATGAATTATCATTATAATAGGCATCCAGGCTGCCCATCAAAGATCCCAGAACTGGGGTAGCAGGAAAGTGGAGGGGGTAAGGAAGAGGAGGGGGAGGAATTTACATACAGAGATAAGCATGGACACTCATTAAGAGAACAGGCCTTCACTTCAAAAAGACATGAACTCAGCACAGGTCTCCTGCCTGTTAAATATGTACGGTGTGTGCTTATTTGATGATGAAAATCAGAGGATGGCTATTTGAATGGAAATGAATTTTAATAAGTGTTTGAGGCAGAAGAAGCAGCAACCCTCCATTCTCCCCTCTATCACCGGGCACCTTCTTGACCATCATTACCACCCAGGAAAGAATGCTGGCATGCTAATCATCCAGGGAGGAATGCTTTCTCTCCTTCTCAGTCTTTGTGGGTGTTCATTAACCTTGTGGGCTCTGTAGCCAGCAGAGCACAGCTGTCCCAGGGAAATTTCCATATCCCTTAAGAAAAGCAGGATGTGTGTGAGTTAGTGCTCAGGGATCTTGCCTACAGAGAAATGTGGGAGAAAGCTCCCTTAGGAATGAAAGCCAGACTATTAGCATTTAGCACATACATTGCACTATTTAAACATTTGCAAAATTTTGCACTTACTTTGCACTTCTATAAAATTAAGTATAATATGGTTATTTATTACTCATTTTTCACCCTGACAGAGAGACAAAAGAATCCTTCTCCTATTGCACATCCTAATCTCCACCTCCAGTCTGAAATAAAAACTACAACAAATACTCTTGGATTATTTATTTCTCATTGGCCTTTGAGCATACCTGAGAACTTATAAACATTTTGGAAATCTTAAGAGATCATGAAATCTGTCCCCTTACTCCAAATAAAACTGTCCTGGTAATGACAAAAGAATAATTTTAAAAAGCTTTCCAAGAAGTGTGGTTTGAAAATAGCAGAGTTTGTTTGGGAAACCACAGATTCTCTATTAACTGCCTTTTTCCAGTCTCTACACTAATGCATGTGGTTATTTCCTACCCCCCTCTCCCCACAACAAGTCCTAAGTTTATAAGGTCATTGACCTTAAATTAGTCCAAGCTCATTAAGCCTGACCTTGCAGGCACTACCATCCCACTCAAACCTTTCGGCAAAAATCCTGTAACAGATTTTTTATCCCACTTCCATCTCTAATGGGCCATTAAAGTCAGCAAAACTCTTTTATTTTATACTACACCAGATAATTTTTCCCATTTTTAGGATGGAAAGAAAGCTAATACTTATATTGCCTGACAGAATATCTAATATCTTTAACATCAAGAAATAAATATTGTCATGGCAAGCCCCATGATCTCTGTGCAACCTCCATGTTCTGGTGTTAGCCATAATGTCACTAACCCTGTTCTCAACCAAAGCACTTGGGGGGAGAAGGGATCAAGGGTGTTCTAGCAAATTTTTCCCTTTCCAAATCCTAAAGCAAGTATTGCACTCTTAAAAATCATTTGCAAATGAGTGTCTGTGGATATATATGTCAGCCATATCTTTTATAGTTGAAGTTTTTCCATATGAGGAGTAAGACTTAATCACTGATAGCCAGTCATGGTAGTGTAAACCTGTAATCCCAGTACTTGGGAGGTTGAGACAGGAGGTTCATGGGTTCCAGGCCATCATCAGCAACTTAGTGAGATCCTCAACAACTTAGACCCCATTTCAAAATAAAACATAAAAAGGGCTGGGGTTGTATCTCAGAGGTAGAATGCCCCTGGGTTCAATCCCCAGTGCCAACAAACAAACAAACAAAAAGACTTAATCCCTGAGATTTTACCATGCAATCCTTATATGTTTTTACTACATCTCAAATTAATATATAATGAAGCAGGAGATAACAAACACAGTGATCCCCCACTCCACAAAAACAATCCACTGCCCTCCACCTTAGGTAACAAAAATTAACCTCTGTATTCTTTTTTTTGGGGGGGGGACAGAAGTGTATGCTTTTCTTAACAACTTTAATTAAGCTGTTTTCGCCTACCTTCCTTTTCTCTTGAGTGACTCTTACCACCAGCCCTGCCCTTTGAGTCGCAGCAGTGGGTAGGACAGAATACCAAGAAGCTGGGGCTGGACTGAAAAGGTCTCAGCCTTTTCCTCCCCATTATCGCCCTGTTCAGCTGCTCAGGCCTTGACAGCCTAACAAGGTGCTAATGGGCCGTACGTTCTAGCCCAGTTCACAGCAGGTTGTTTCAAATGGGTTGAGGAGGTTGATTTGCATTCGAAATCTTCCCCCTTTCTCTCTTGCTTTTTTTGTTTGGCCCCTTGATTTCCACTCCCCAGACACCCTTCCAGGTTGACTTAGAGTGGAACAAAATCACATCGGCTCAGACTTTGAATTGAGTTTGGATTTTAAATGTGTCCCATTATTTCATCAAGTTGCAGTGGGGGAAAGGGGGAAGGGAAAGAAAAGAGAGCAAAGAGATTTTAAAATGAAAGGGCGAGATGATGACAGATGGATGCAAATGTTCCTTTTAAGTGGAGAGGAGCAGCTGATGTTGGGGCATGAAATTAAATTAGTACATCTGTGGCTGGGTGCATGTCATTCAGCCTCTTTTCTCTTCCAGAGGAGTCTGGTTACCTCCTGATTCACGGGCTTCCCTTCACCAGGCCGTGAACACTTTCTGCACACGGGCAGAGGCCCTCTTCACACAATGGGGCGGCTGCAGGGAGAAGCCAGCACACAGGGGCAGCCCTTTACCTTCCTGGCATCCTCTCACCTGCCTTGAAGCGCCGGTTCCTAACGTTAAAAGGAGCAGGAGGGAATTGATATGGAAGTCAGCACGTTTTCCAAGGAGACGGTGTTTACGAGTGGCCTGCCGTGTGCTGGCAAGTGAGCAATCTGCTTCTGAAAACCCTGCCTGCCTATGCTCACAGCGCTCAGGACTTGTAAATGTTTACAGCCATTTCCACAGAGTAATAGGATGGGGCTGTCTCTTCAGGATAGGACTCAAAGGGTGTTCCCCATAAATAACCACAAGCAAGCTTCCTCTTCTCCTTAGAAAGCTGCAGCATCAGGGCCACTGGCAGGAAGGTTTATAGCTCTGCTCTGAGCCCTCTGTCTCGCCCCTTCTCCTTGCATCCCAAAAACTGAAGAGCTAGGCCAGCTGCCCCCACCAGGAAGGCCTGAATCACAGGTCTAATTGCCACAGCCTTGCTTTATAAAAGCCACATGGACTAGGGGAGCCAGTCCATGGAACCAGTTCCAACAAACTCTAAAAAAAGAATGTTTAAAGAGAAAATTAATTCCTTGATATTTGCAGTGGACCCAGGAAATGCTCCTACCCACTGGCCACATCAGGATTCTAAGAGTGGTCCCCTGAAAATATCTGAGAATTTATGGGTGGAATCTCTGCTGTGGATGATTCTGTTTGTGACCCCATCAAATTCATATGCTGAAATCCTAATTCCCAAGGTGATGGTATTAGGACAGGGTGTGTGTGGGAGGGAGAGGAGGTTAGGGAGGTGATTAGGTCCTAAGTGTGGAACACTCATGAATGGGATTAGTGCGCTTATAAAAGGGACCACAGAGCCCAGAGATCATTCGCCCTCTTTCTGTCATGTGATGATTCAAGAAGCCAGCAGTCTGCAACTCACAAGAGGGTCCCCACCAGAACCGACCCCACTGGCATCCTAGTCTTAGACTTCCAGCCTCCAGACTGTGGCAAGAACTGCCCTGTGTATAAGCCACCCAGTGTTAGCCCTTTGTTTTTTTTTTTGTTGTTGTTGTTTTGTTTTGTTTTTTTGTTTTTTTTGCGGTACCAGGGATTGAACCCAGGGGTGTTCTACCTCCACGCTACACCCCCGGCCCTATTTTTTTATACTTTATTTTGAAACTGGGTCTCACGAAGTTGTGGAGGCCCTCACTAGGTAGAGAGACAGGGAGAGATAGCGAGAGAGAGAGAGAGTTGAGGCTGGCCGCGAACCCGGATCCTCTGGTCTCTGCCTCCCAAAGTACTGGAATTACAATCGTGCGCCACCACGCCCGGCATAGCCCTTTGTTATAGCAACCCAAGCTGACTAAGGCGATCACAAATAGAGTCTTGTTGTTTGTAAATGGCACTATCCATTATAAATTTTAATTCACTTAGAAAAGAGAAACAACTTTAAAGTATCATCATGTTAGTAATTCCTTATCTACGTAAAAGAGCCACCAAAGTCTTTTTTAACCCATCAAACTGTTCCTTGGACCTAAAACTAAAGCTGAAAATGTCCACTATTTTACTGTTCTCTCAGCAAGCAAAAGCAAAATGAGGAAAAAAGGCGTGTCCCTTCCCTATGGACCTCAGCATTTTACGAAAAAGAACTTTTCCAAGTGGCATCTGTCCAGCCAGGTGCGTCAACTTGGGAGCAGGCCTACATGTTGCTATTCGCATCATCTGCTTAGGTTAGCACACGCTATGTGGCCTTTCTTCAGGCAATTTTCAGGTTGTCTTTTTTGATTTCTTACACTAGAAATGCACACACAACAAAGGTGAGGAATGCATAACGTCCAGAGAAGGGAAAGGAGAGAGAGTCAGTCTCCTGCAAATCCATGGGTGTGAGGTATTCTTCCCAGAGACCCCTTCACTTTCCATTTGTCTCATGTCACCCTTATAGTCCAGGCAAATTCCCCATCGCATTTTGCCCACAAGATCATCATCACACTGCTTGGTTTCCCCTTCAGAGATGATTAGCCAGCCAGTCCCTATTTAGCTCCTGGTGCTATTCCTTTCCAGCCAACTCCTTCACTCCCTGAAGCATTTCTGATGTGGTTCTTGGAACTGTCTCCAGTGTGCTAGGATGGACAAAGCTGCCCCAAGCAAAATGCACTGTCTCTCTGTGCCAGGAAGATGTTTGCATTATTTTTCATCAATCTCTCTCCTCTCTCTGAAGGAATTAGATAGGAAATCTTGTCTTATTCCATTGATGCCACTGTCCCATAACAAGAATCTTTGGGGTGTTTCTTACTGAGGGAAAATCAACCCTGAACAAGAAGAGTTAAGTTGCATTGTTTCAGCAGTCAAGCCTAGACAGATGTAACACTGGGATGTATGTAAGGTCTATCTTCTGTTGTTTTGCACCCCCCCACGGAGCAACCTTTCTTGCTCTAGCAATCCCAGGGTGACAATTAATTTTAAGGACAACATGACTGGGTTAAGGGGCACCCAAATCCTAGGAAAGTATAATTTCTGGGTATGTCTGTGAGGAGCTGCTGAAAAAGATTAGTATTTGAATCAATGGACTTAGTAAGAAATATCCATTTACATCCAGTGGAGGAGGCAAGAGCCATCCAATCAGTTGAGGGTCTGGATACAACAAAAAAGGAAAGGTAAATTCACTCTTTCTTCTGCAGCTGGGACTCTTCTTGTCCTTGGACATCAAAACTCCAGGTTCTCCAGCCTTCCAACTCCAGGATTTGCACCAGCAGCTCCCAGTGTCTCAAGCCTTTGGCTTTGGACTGAGGTTCTCTGGCTTGCAGAAATTATATTATGGAACTTCTGAGCCAATTCACATAATAAGCCTTCTCTCTTCTATTTATCTATCTACTATTGGTCTAGTTCTCTGGAGAACCCTTCCTAATACACTCAGTTGCTGGCACTATACCCATAAGACTCTCATAAACAACTTCCACCTCTTTTGCTGTCTGTGCCTACTAGGATTTTTTTCTGGCTTTCTTCCTCATCAAAGTAGATTTTTCCTCTATTAAATGTCCACTTTTCTTAATTATGATAGAGAAACTCATATACCAATAGTTTATATCTTTGTCCCACCTGATGTGACAAAGAAATTAGAATCTAAAAAAGTGTCCTTAACAGAACTATTGAAGCATTTTTAGAAGGAGTAACTTTGTTGATTCCTGTCTTCACAGGACACATACAAACACCTACCTCGCGGTTCACTAGGGCTTCCATAACTATTTGCTGATTTTATTTTATTAATATGAGATGGACCCTTCTATGCTGATTTTCTTTATCTCAAGTTGAACTATACCTGGAGATTATAGCCAGAGAAATTAGGCAATAAAGAGGAATAACTGTTAATGCAGATTAGTAAGGAAAGAAGTAAAACAGTTTATTTTATGTAGAAAATGTTAAGGAACAGATACACAGTAAATATAAGCAGCTTCAGCAAGACTGCAGGATACAAGATAAACACACAAAAATCAGTGTAAAATATATACATTTGCAATAAATGATACAAAGATGACATTTTTAAAACTCCATTTAAAATAGAATAAAAAGAATAAATTACTACAAGAAGAGCATGACTTACACACTGAAAACTAGAAAATATTCCTGAAAAAATTAAAGGAGACCAAAATAAATGGAAAGAAAGTCCACGTTCATGAATTGGACACCATGTCAACGTGGTAATACTTTCCTAATGAATCTACAGGTTCAATGCAGTTCCTACCAAGATCCTAGCTGGCATCTTTCTTAGTTTTTTGTTTTTTGAGGGTTTTTTTTTGTTTGCTTGTTTGTTTGTAAAAATTGGCAAACTGATCTTAAAAATTTGCAAGAGATTAAGAATAGTCAAAACAATCTTGGAAAAGAAAAACACGTGCTCAGCACGTGACAAGTTCAAGTTTTTCTTCTTGGAAAATTTTTTCCAAACATGTTTGATCTGCAGTTGATTGAATCCATAGGCTGGGGGTGTAACTTGAAGGTAGAATGCCCCTGGGTTCTCTCCCGTACCAAAAATAGATAAATAAAGTATATGGGAGGATGTGTATAGGTTATATGAAAATACTATGCCATTTTATGTAAGGAACTTGGGCATCTGTAGATTTTGGTATCCTGGGGCTGGTGTGTGTGTGTGTGTGTGTGTGTGTGTGTGTGTGTGTGTATAACCAATCCTCTGTGGATATGGAAGTATGACTATAATTCCAATAGCCAAAAAGTAGAGACAATCCAAATGTGCATTAATTGATAAGCATATAAACAAAATGTGGTAAATCGGTACAATGGAATATTAATGCTATGAAAAAGAAAATAAATACTGATAGAGGCTACAACGTGGATGAACTTTTATGTACTGAAGAGTTTAATTTCACCCAAAGAAAGGTCTGACACTTGCCCTTGACTTCTGAAAGGTAATATTTAGGCCCTTGGAATGTCCTGCTTGATGAAAGTATCTTTGCCTGGGAGCCTTAGACCAGCCAGATACTGATAATAAAATTTAGGGTGGAGGTTTGGGGGCACACGGTATCAGCTGGCCTCCAAAGAGGCTAAAGATCGATGTCAGCCATGTGGTCAGTCAACCAGGTCTATATGGTAAAGTTGCAACAAACACCTGAACGCCAAGCCTCTAGCAAGCTTTGCTGGTTGGCAATATTCCATGGGTATCCTAATAGCAACATATTAATATTGGGAAAATGATGCTCTCTGTGACCCGCGGGGAGAGGACAACTGGGATTTCAGCACTTTCCCATACTCTGCTCTATGCAGCTCTCCCCTTGGCTGATTACAATCTGCATCCTTTAGCTGTAATGAACCATAACCATGAGCATGATAGTTTTCAGTGAGTTTTATGAGTTCTTCTAGTGAATTACCAACCCTAGTAGTCCTGAGGACTCCCAAACTTGCAATTGGTATCAGAAGTGAGAGCTCTCTTTTAGACTTTCCCCTCTAACTTCTCAACTTGAAATACATTATGCAAGTGAAAGAAAGCCAGATACAAAAGACCATGAATTTGTGTATTTGTGTGTGTGTGTGTGTGTTACTAGAGATTGAACCCAGCAGCGTTCTACCTGTGATCTATAACCCCAGCCCTTTTTAGTTTTTATTTGGAAACAAAGTCTCACTAAGTTGCTGAGACTGGCCTGGAACCCATGGTCCTCCTGTTTCTGCCTCCCAAGTACTGGGATTATAAGCACATGCCACTATACCCAGCTGAATATTCCATCTTTATAAAATATAGAAAGTGGGTACTTCATAGAAACAAAGTAGATTAGTGATAGAGACTATCACTAATAGTAGATCAGGGACTAGGGAAGAAGGAATGGAGAGTGGCTGTTCATGGATGTGGGTTTCTTTCTGGAATGAAGAAAATGTTCTAGAATTTGATGACAGTGATAGTTGCATGGCTTCATTAATATACTACAGGCCACTGGCTTATGTACTTTAAAAGGGTGAATTTTATGTTATGTGAATCATACCTTTTTTTTAAAAACAAACAGTGTAGCTCAATATTGGCCCCCAGAAGTCTCCCCTCATCCAGGCTCATAAATGTAGAAGAAAGGGGGATTGACTGGAGCTCATAATTCAGTCATACCAAATTCACTCTTTTTATTTTTATTTTTTTATCTTTTTTAATGTTCATTTATTGGTGCATTGTAATTATACATTTTGATATATGTCAGGGTATCAACATCATACATGCACACATTGCTCATTTAGCCCTCCCTCCAATCCCACCGTATTCCCTCCCCCTTCCTTCCCTTTCAGGCTCCGTATAGTGATTGAGTCTTATAAGTTTGTGTATGTACATCATGTGCTATAGTGCTCTTTTTAAAATATGCTTTTCTTGGTGCATTTTAATTATACATTATAATGAGGTATAGAGTGATAGAACCATACATGCACATAATAGCTGGTGTGTTTTCCTCCACATCCCACTCACTCCCTCCCCTCCCCCATACATGTCACTGAGATTGGTATTGAGAATTTCGTGTATGTCCATAGCATTCATTATGTGAACTGTGGCCTTCATCAAGTCTCTTGAGCATCAAGCCTTACAAGGGCAGTGGTTCCTCTTCTCCCCTCCTGTGTCTTCTCATGAGCCGCTCTGCTGAGTGAGAGACTAAAGGCACAGAAGTAACAAACAGAAGCCAACAGCCCTGGGCTCAGCTCGCCTCCCACCCATGCCCTGTGGATAGGCAGAAAGATTTAGTGTCAGTTTCTCCATAAAAAATCTCTTGTTTAAAACAAAATCACCTAGCCGGGCATGGTGGCGCACACTTATAATCCCAGTACTTGGGAGGCTGACACCGGAGGATCCGGGTTTGTGGCCAGCCTCAACTACTTAGTGAGGCCCTCTGCAACTTAGTGAGACCCTGTTTCAAAATAAAGAATAAAAAAAAAATAAGGCTGGGGATGTAGCTCAGAGGTAGAATGCCCCCAGGTTCAATCCCTAGTACCACAAAAAGAAATTAATTAATTAATTAATTAATTAATTTTAAAAACCACCTTTTCTGCTTTTGTTTCTCATTAAAATGCCACTCTTGAGTCATTTAGAAAGGGCCAAGTTGGATGTTGGCTCTTAAACCTTCGACAGCTACTGGAATTGCCCAGAGGTTCAATAACAGTGATGGCGCTCCCAAGTTTAATTTTGAAGTTTCTGCCAGGCCATTAACATGTAACAAGGGTACAGAAATCAATCCAGGAGTGGTTGCGCACACTTGTAACCCCAGTACTTGGGAGGCAGAGACCGGAGGATCCAGGTTCGCGGCCAGCCTCAGCTACTTAGTGAGTCCCTCCACAACTTAGTGAGACCCGGTTTCAAAATAAAGCATAAAAAAATAGGGCCGGGGGTGTAGCTCGGAGGTAGAATGCCCCTGGG
Organism: Glis glis; assembly: GCA_004027185.1. Taxonomy (NCBI): domain Eukaryota; kingdom Metazoa; phylum Chordata; class Mammalia; order Rodentia; family Gliridae; genus Glis; species Glis glis. The sequence continues at coordinate 11,827 of PVJS01002695.1, forward strand.
TTCAATCCCTGGTACCGCAAAAAATAAATAAATAAAATAAAATAAAGAAAGAATAAAAAATAGGGCTGGGGGTGTAGCTTGGAGGCAGAATGCCCCTGGGTTCAATCCCCAGTACCGCAAAAAAAAAAAAAAAAAAAAAAAAGAATACAGAAATCAAAGGACATTACAGACAAGGACAAACCCAATCCCATCTACTTCTGGACTGTCACCTCTCCTCCGAGCCAGGACACTTCCCTTCTGTGTGGCCCAGGGCAGGGGGACAAGCTCTGGGATCTGATCTCTAGTTTTCCCACTAAATAGTCACAGGGTTTTTAGGCAAGTTATTAAACACTTTTGATATCTTTTTAATTTTTAGTTTCTTTTTGCTGTATTAGAGATTGAACCCAGGAGTGCTCTACCACTGATCTATATGCCCGGTCCTTTTTATATGTTTATTTTTTTATTTTGAGACAGGGTCTCACTCAGTTGTACAGGCTGGCCTTGAACTGGCAATCCTCCTGCCTCAGCTCCCCGAGTTGCTGGGATGACAGGTGTGAGCCACCTCACCTGGCACATTTTTGCTATTCCAAGAATGGGGGATACTGGCACATTTCCTTCTGTTCCCTGGTGCCATCTTGATGAGACTCTTCTATTGATAATTACTATAGAATGAGACAGGGCAGGACATGCATGAGCATGGGTGTGCCAGGGTGTACCCTGAAGAGACTGTCATGGAGCTTAGGGTCAGGTCAGGAAAGCTTCCTGCACAGAGATAAATATGGGTCAGTATAAAATGTTTTGTCACCTGGAATAGTTCACTTTAGAGAATATAAGAGAACACAACTGAAAAGACACGTTCAGAGTTGTAATTGCGTGGGCCACAACTATCATGGTGGCAATTCCACCTCTTCGGTGGTCATTTAATCACATTTTATCCTTTCTTTTAACACATATTCCGGAGGAGATTATGCTCTCCATTCTACAGATGAGACTATTGAGGCCACCATGTTTAGATAACTAGCTTAAACTTCACTTGACTGGTCAGTGAGAGAAATGAACTTAGAACTATAGTTTTCCAACTACATGTCTATATTCTGTCTACCAGAGCAGTGGCTCTGAGATCTGAGATAATCGAAATTGCCTCAAGTACTGTGAGAATCTGCATGTTTAGTACCCCCTGCTTCATCCTGCTACCCATCCGTTCCGTCATTAAGGAACTTTTAAATTTTTCATTCTAACACAATGTGCATCTTGTGTGCTTTCTCCAGCTATCCCTTTTCTAGGGAATCCTCTGGCTCAAGTCCAGGAGGCAGCATAGTACAGTGGTAAGCACATGAGTTTGAGTAAGCATATGAGTTTTTCATACTGGCACATGAGCCAGTAATGGAGCTGGAAATTTTTATTGGCTGTATTGGCTGTATGATCTTAAACAAGTAACTTAACTTTTCTATGCCTTTGTTTTCTCAACCATGCCATGGAAATAATGTCTCTTTCAAAGAATTAGTACAAAGATTAAACAAGCTAGGATGAATGGGAGCCAACACAGTGTTGGGGTGGGGTAAGTGAATAGAAAATTGTGTCTTATATTACTCTATTCCATCCTCTGTAGCGGAAAAGCAAAAGGAGTGAAAGGAGTCCAAACTCCAAATCCATTTAAAGTGTCTGTCCCTGATAAGGATCACAGTTAGTGATTGCTCTTCCATCCAGTACTTGAATGTCATCTTACTGATCCAGATATTTTCTATGAATTTGATTTCCAGAGCAACCCAGACGGGCAAGAGAAAGCTCATACTATGTCACAATTGGAAATCCAGATGCTAATGAAAATCCAACTCAATCACTATTTAATGATCACCGACTATGCACCAGTCATTGGGAGATAAAGAAAGTTAATCAAGACACAGTCCCTGCCCTTGAGGAACTCATGCTTTATTAGAGAGGGTTAGAGAAAACCCCAAGTGATTATAATAGAAGATGCAATAGAAGAAAAGTGCTCTAAGAGTTCCAGAGAGAAAAGATTTCCTGAAGGAAGAGAATTCACATGACTTTGAAAGATGGGTAGGATTTCAACGTGAAAGAAATAGAGCAAGAGAGGTCAAGAGAACATTCCAGGTGGAGGGAATAGCAACCAATTAAGGAATGGAGAAGGAGGAGTGAGATCTTGATTGAAGACCAGAGTCAGCTTCAGTCCCACCAAAGCAGGAGATGCATGTATTCAAGGTGTGGGAGGCAGAGCGAGGGGTGAGGTGTGGCCATACCGTGGAAGCCTGAGGGCTGGGAGTGGAGGAGGTGTGGAGGCTAACTCAATTGAAATTAAGAGCTGATGGAGCATTTTAAAAGGGAGCAGTATCTTTGGAGATTTGATCAGAGTTCATTAATCAAGTGGTAACTAATAATACTCAGGTCTTGAGAGGTAAATGATTCCAAATCAGGAAGCCATCGAACTAAATTTAGTTGATGCAAAATTAATTCTACTTTTTTTCTCCTGATCACATGCAGAAAATCTCTTGAAATCTATTGTTTCTGAATCTTGGAGTCTGTCACCCGCAAAAATGGGCCTAGAGTCTTGTCAAGACTGTTGGCTGTGACTCCATGGATTTCTTTTGCCTTCTCAGAATCCAGCAAAAGAAGGGGTCACCTTGTGACCTGGATCTAGAAAATCTCCCAGGCGGAGGCCAGAGGACATGCTCTTCTCACCACTAGCTGCTTACTTGAGCCTGAGAAACTTAGAATTCCACAGCTTAAACCCAGCCAGCCTGGCCCTCCTGCTGACAGCTGCCTGAGGAAAGTCTCCCCCACCCCTCATCTTTTTTAATACCTCTCTTTAGAGGCTCATTTTGACTGACCGGCCAACATCACTTGGCATTCAGAAAGCGTGCTTCCCCCTCCCGGCCTCCACCACACGGAGCCTGGAGGATGATTTGGGGTTTTGTAGCCTTTTATTTTTTTTTTTTCCCTCTCCCCTTCTCCTGCTGCTGTGAGGCTTTTCTTTCTGATAAGAACTTTCTAGCAGCTTCATCAGAGCCATTGTTAAGAGAAGAGGAGACTTCTCACAATGGCCACCTGACGACCTCCCCCTTCTGCAGACAAATCGGTCCTTAGAGACAGGTCTCATTATTGCTTTTGCTAGTCATTCTGAATGTGCTGGCTCAAAGCCCCTCACTCAACCCCCACAGGGGAGGGAGGGAAGAAAGAGGGAAAGACCATTTCTGTTTCTTGCCATTACATTTTTAAAAACTATAGCTGGGAAAAAAAATGCTTTCATTCTCCACTAATGGGATTAGATAAAAACACAGCTTTTGCACTTCTTACCCTCATACCTTCTTGCAAACTCTTCTCTAGACATGAAGGTTAAATGAGCTTCTCTGGGGGTCCTACCCTTTCGTCCAACTCTGGGTGTTTCATCTGCTCAGAAATCAAAATGCACTGACCCCCGTTCCCCTCAAGCATCTCATTGTATCCTAAAATGGAAGAACCTTCCCTTGCTCTGTCCTCCCCTCCTATCTAATCTCCCTTTACTTTTGTTCTCACACCTGCAACACCAGCTTCCATCCGCTCTTGCAAAAATCCATGGATCAAGTGTCCACCGTGGCCGGGTACAGTGATGCATGCTTGGGAGACTCAGCAACTTAGCAAAGCCCTCAGCAACTCAGTGAGACCCTGTTTCAAAATAAAAATTAGAGCTGGGGGTATAGCTCATAGGTAGAATGCCCCTGGGTTCAATCCCCAGTAACACACACACACACACACACACACACACACACACACGTTCACTGTGTTCTGGCACTATGATAGACAGTGGGGGACGAATTCCCTCTTGGTCTGCTTTGTCTTATATTCCTATATATCAGAAACCCAACATGTATACTTCCCTTGTAAAAGGACAAATCCTGCACAAGTCCCAAGTCCTTGAGGCAGTAGCAACCCCGTCAGATTTGCCGTGATGTCCTCCAGAGTCTCTGGTAATTATTCAACTTCAAGCTGCTCGTTAGGGAATATTTAATTCTGGATTTCCTAACTTGATTCTTTGCAAATTTTAAGATGACAAACTCCCATGAATTCATTTCTTCTCTATTTGGTTGTCTCTTGGAGAAAGGAAATAAGATAAGCGGTTTTGAGTCAAAAAGAAAAGTGAACATACAGATACTAAAAAGAAAAAAAATAGGCTTGTAAAAAAGAACAGGTGGAGGTCTCCATTCATGGGGAGAGGGGAGAAGGGAGAGGGAGAGAGAAAGAGATTTAGTGTTATAACTGAATCAGTCATTGGAAGAAAACCAAATACTGCAGGTTTTGCTAATCTTGACATCTGAAGCAGAGGACCTGAAGGACAACCAAATTTGTTGTTGTTTCTGTTATTGTACTGGAGCTTGAACCCAGGGCATTCTACCTCTGAGCTACACCCCGGGCCCTTTTTATTTTTTATTTTGAAACAGGGTCTCACTAAGTTGCTGAGGCTGGCCTCAAATCTGCTATCCTTTTGTCTCCGCCTCTCAAATACTGGGATTATAGGCTTGTGTCCACACACCCAGCCAATCAGACCATTTTAAGTATAGCATTACAGGCACTGGTTTTCGTAAATGAACATGGAAAGCCAGCAAGCAGCAGTGGAGTCACATCCCTCTTTTTGCCTCCCTTCTTCCTGGTGCCCCTAGAGAAGTCAGCAGAGCTGACTCTCGAACACATAATGTGCCAGGGAAAGGGAGCCGCACATTCTTGAGCCCCCACGGCCTCCTCTGTGGGAACTTGATCTTGCCTAATCTCTCTCTTTTCTAAACTTCAAGTCCAGTTAGTGGCCTGTCTTTTCATAGTGAGGGGCCTCCTTCATTTGCTTCCTTATTCTTGGCTACAGTTCACAATAATGGGGCTTTGCTTTGGTCCGATCCTAATAGAACTAATATCCAAATGCTAAAGGAAGAATTAAAAGTGTGGATTTTCCTTTAATCAAATGGGCTATTTTCCAGGACGCTTGCATTGGCTCACATCGATTCACGTGGATTCACTCAGCATAAGAAAAAGAGGATCAATCCTTGATGCCATTCCTGGTCCTCTAGTCCCAATAGGGAGGGAAGGGAAGCATCCCTGGTCCAGGGTTATAGCTCTCATAGCTCCAAACAGTAAGTGGACCTTGCCAAGAGTGGAGATGGATGGACATTGTCTTGGTAATCTGAGAATTCTGAAAAAGTACTGAATCCTCTTTGGGTCAAGGATCCATCAGTTCTGTTGGCTGGTTCCTGGACACGTGTGCGCTAGGATACCCCTGCAAGTGACCATGATCCTCAGGAGGTGGGCTAGGTGCTCTAGTGCTTGGAGGCCATGCCAGGAATGTGCAAATCCTTTTAAGTCATGTCCCTGAAGCCACCCACATCTTCTCAAACCAAATATAGTATTTGCACCTCAACCCAACAACACTACAATAAAGATGAATTGCTTCGTGTCTTAGTATTTTCCCTTATGATATTGATAAGGGTAGTACCCACTTCTGAAAGTTTTTATGATGCAGTATAGTTTGGATCTTAAATGTCCCCCATAAGCCGTGTGTTGAAGACGTGGTCCCTAGCCTATGGCCCCACTGGTAATGGAACCTTTAGAATGTGGAGCCAACTGGAAGGAAGTTGGTCTCTGGGGGCATGGTCTTGAGGAGTATATCAGAACTCCAGCCTCTTCCTCTCACTCTCTCTGTTTTCTGACCACCACAAGGTAAGCAGCTTTGTTCCAACACATACTCCCCTCCATGATGTTCTCCCTCACCGCAGGTGCCACAACAGTATAGACAACTGACTGTGAACTGAAACCTCTGAAACTGTGAGTCAAAATAAACCTTTCCTCCTTCTAAATTGATTTCTTTCAGGTATTTTGTCAACAGCATCAGAAAGCTGACTAACACATGAGATTGTTCAGCCATCGCACTTAGATCAGTATTGGCATATGAGAACTCATTACCTGCTGGCTGGTATTTTGTTGATGCTGGTGTTATAAGTTAAAACCTACAAACTTTATTTAAGGCGGAAGTTGATATCTAATTGGCGAAAGAGTAAGTTGAAAGCCCAAGTCTCACAAACAATAGACTTCTCTAGGGAACCCTTATCAGTACACATCCTGAGAAGGGAGGCAGTGCAATATTGTGTCTTATTTAACTAGAATGTTCTACTTCTATTTATTTATTTTTGGTACTGGGGATTTAACCCAGGGGCATTCTACCTCAGATCTACATCACCAGCCCTTTTTAATTTTATTTATTTGTAATTTTGAAACAGGGTCTTGCTAAGTTGCTGAGGCTGGCCTTGAACCTGAGATGCTCCTGTCACAACCTCCGAAGTACTGGGATTATAGGCATGTGCTACCAAGCCAGGCTAGAATGTTCTCTTATTAAGTCTGATTCATTTTGACTTAAAGGTATACTAATTTATAGTCTCAATAAGGTCATGCTGGATGGATATCAGGGAAATTTGGATAATGATCCAAAAGAATGTTCTTGACAATAACTAGAAGATATCTAAGAAATTAAAATGTAATATTATCCATAAGTCATATATTGTAATCAAAAGTGAATGTTTTATTCTGACTCAGATTAATGGTGGTTAAAATTGTTCAATAGTGCACCAGAGTAGCAGAGAACAGATGCTAAGATTCTCTGTCCTGGGAGCGCATGCTTTCCACAGACAGAGGGTCCCCTTAGAGCAGGTGGTAACATTTAACCATGACTGGCCACCCAACTGGTGCACAGTGTAGTAGTCATAGAAATGATTTAACTGTAACTAATGCTGTAGCTCCAGGTTTATAGACTCATAGTATAAAAATCACCTATAGCTAGGGGTGATGGTTATAACACATGTTGAATGTATTTAATGCTAGGGAATTACAAGCTTACAAATGGTTAAAATGAAATACATGATGCGTATTTTACCACAATAAAAAGCAATAAAAAGAATCACTCATCTTTAGCCCAGAAGATACATCAGAACACTTAGCTACCCATTGCTGACAAAGTGGACTTTAGGATAAGGAAGCTGGCCTGTGAGTCACCTCAAATTTAAGAGTATCAACTGCTATTCCTGATTATGTGTAGCCTTTTACAGATGCTGGGAATGGAAAACTAATGTTCAGGAAACAAGATGTCTCCACAGCTTAACAAGGCAGTCAAGGAGATAAAATGCATCCTGCCTGTGAGATGTCTGTAATCTACCCAACCAAGACAACTCTGTCTGGAGGCCCAGTTTCTTGGGCCACATTCTCCACTATACAGTTGAGGTTAAGTAGGGCTTCCAACCCAAGTTTATGGCCTTCAAGCCTTCTTTTAAGAATATGGTTAATTCTTCTTTATAGTAAGACCAACTTCACCAGGAATAGTCACCCTACCAGAGACCTCATGACTTTGGCACCCCTCACACCACCAATTGCTATGTTACTGGCCTTCTTTTTTGGGCAGATTTCCTGCAGGGCCCCCAGTGTGCCACCTACTGGCATCTGTAGACTCATGCAGTTCTTTGAGGGAAAGGGAAACAGGACGGCTTGTTGCACTACTCCTTAATTCAGAAATAACTCCCTCAGGGGTCATTGGAGAGTAGAGTCCTTTGTATGCACTGTACATCATTGTATATATCCAGGAATTCAGGGCACTTTACAAGAGCTTCCTGTTCCTCTTCATTTATTTGCAGTGATGTTTAAGAGCACATATTCAATAGACATTCTAGAAACCATTCTGGACATACAGGTCTCCAGGGTACAGATGCACACCAGACGCTAACAGCAACTGTGTCAGGAACTGCTTGTGGCTCACCAGTGCCGTTTATTCTTCCCAAGCTTATGATGGGACTGTATTTCCTGTCAGCTTTGCACTTGGTTAGGTGTAACCAGTAACGGAGTTCTGACCTACATGATGGAGGAAGAAATGGTGAATGCTACCATTTGGACCTAAAAAAAGCATTTCTTTTTTTCCCCCCTCATATGCCACTTGAATGAAGATTTTAAGGCTGTAGAGGACTATAGAAATATAATATGGGACATGATCTAGGGGGAGAAACATGTACATTGGCCTGTGACATGAATGAGAATAAAACTTTTATTGTATTAAGGCATGAAGATTTGGAATTTGTTTATTATAGCAGCAAGCATGACTTGGTCTTACTGGTACAATGACTCTTGTTCTGCTTTCAACACAACACACTAATTTTTTTTAAAAGCGGTGATGCAGATAATAATTTAAAAATAAAAAATAAGGAGGAAAAGTAGTATCTTTTTTTCATTAAAAAAAGTCTATCCCACTCTTAATGATATAAAAATCTTCCAGGAAACTGACCATCCCAGAAGCTATTGTTAAGCAAATCCTATCTCTATAATGACAGCCATTGTAAAACCAGGTACATTTTTTTCTGAAGAAGCTTAAGAACATAGGAAATCTTTCATGAATCAAATTTGAAAAAGAAAAACTGAACAACTTATCATAATTGCAAACCATTATAAGCCAAATAGAAAGTATCATTAACATTGTGCATCATTCTAGATTGCAAAAGAGGTGTCTCGATTATATCAATTGGTAAACATTAATCAGCTGCCAGAAATTCAAGGTAACAACCTCATCAGGGAGATTCTGCCCTTTTGTCCAGTGGGGGCAACAAGGAAGCATTAGCTGGCCATCTGCCAAGGATGTTCTGGTGGGCATGCCTGCCATGGGCTGGAAGACTTCTGAGACCTCTTTAAACTCTGAGAGTTTGTGTGCTAGGAAAGGAACCACAGGATTTTGCATAATCTCCAAATTCCTTTAAGTTTTGCAAGCACCACTTTTGGGGGTCCTTGGAGTGATTCAGTGATTTATTTTGTGAAAATTCCCAATTCTAAATTCTAAATAAAGAAAAGCACACTGAACAAGCCAAATTTGCATTTGATGAGGTCCTCTTTGCAGTTTCCCTGATGCTCTTTTGGAAAATAAAATTATATTGACTTTGCATTACCTGTGTTCTTACTAACTGGGAGATAAAGGGAGGGTGGAAAGAATGTGAATTCTTTCATGCTAAAGAGCTATCAGCATTTCAAAAGCAGGAAGGTCATTTTGCAACTTCCCTGTATATCTGGGAGGGAAAAAATGTATTTGAAATAAAGTAAATGGTTAAGAACTAGTGTTAATTGAAGATCAATCAGAAGTTAACCTACATTACATCTGAAATTATAGTGCTAATTGATGGAAAGCTAGATTCAATTTAAAAGCAGATGGTTCGCATGCAGATTTTCACAACTCAAATAATATAAAAGAGTAGATGTCCTGCCATATTTGGTTACCCTTCAACAGCCAGGAATGGACCCCTTCAAAGACACTCATGTGAAGAAGGAAGCTTCCTTCTTAGTTTTCTTGGTTTAATGTCAGTGGGCAACTTTGCTTGGGATGAAGGTGGGCTCAGGGGAGGGACTGAGCAGTGAGTAGATGCATACATATTACCAAACATAAATTGCCAGTAAGCTCTCTGCTTAACTGCTGTTGTACATGAAATCTCTGTTCCCTGCAAGGAGAAATTTGCAGGCTAGTCACATTCATCACCAGGGAAAGCCCTGGATTTTCTGCTGCTGTTGTATTTGGTGGCTTGTTTTAATTAGGGACTGGGACATTGATCAGTTTTAGCCTACCAAGCATGGATTCAGGCTTATGGTCTTATTTCTTCCACCATCATTTAAAAAATTAATTTCTACAATTCTACAGCTGCATCAGCACTTTGACACGGAGTTCAGTGAATCCAAAACAGCTGGTTGCGTTGGTCAATGCAAACAAACAAGCAAACAAATTTATAAAGTCAAGAAAATCACTGTTTCAATCAAAAAGTAGATCTAAATGTAATAAGAATGTATAAGAGTCTGGGGCAGGGGGTGAGGCTGACGTTGGGGGATGGGTTCAACAGACCAGGTATGAACCACTTGTTCCCAAAAAAACAAACAGAAAAGGGAATTGTGAAGTAGGAAAGGAATTTCTTCAGTGTAGCTATATTGAAAAGATACAAGTAACCAAGTGTCCCTTGCCCCATCTTCTGGGAGCTAACAAGAACTTTGTAATTAAATAGGAGAAAGAACAAGGGGGAGAGGTGTAAAGTCAAGTAGCCTGGGTCAGATTTTGGTCTGGTTGATCTTTATCTCATGAAGATTTTTGGTGGTAAGAAAGTTGCTGGTGTCTGGGGGCATTTTTTTGCCCCTTTGTCACAAGATACCTTTCAATATGACCTATTGTTCCTGGAATCCGAGGTAATTGCAGGAGAGAATGACTCAGAGAAAAGAACAAGTCAGAAAGGCAAGATGGAGTTAGCGTAGGTTTAAGGCCATGACTAGAGACATCTAGGTGCTATTCCCAGGGTCTAGGATAGATATTCCAAGAGCTGGATGTAAAATCTAGCAGTTGACAATATGTTGATTATAACGCTCTTGCAAACCTTGAAAATATTTTAGTTACTCTTATCTAGATGTCTTCAGTTTTGAAGTGTGGGAGGGGATTACTAGCTTTAGATGAATACTCCTTAAATGATTAATATGTCTACTTGTTGAGCAGGAATCCAACCCAAAGTTTAAAGTAGCAAAGGAGGCAGACACACAATGAAGGCGGAGGTGCCAAGGTTTTATTCTGCATTTAGTTACCCCCTGGACATCTGCAGGCCTACATGAAGAGTCAGTGCTTTTCACAAAAGCAGCCTCTAAGTCCCTATTACAAGAAAAGCCTAAAGTCTTGAAGTCCATCCCTTTAATGAGAAGCAAAGGGCTCTGAAGAATTTATTCTGAAATCATCTTATCTAAGGCAAAACTTAAGATAAGACCATTGTTTTTAAAATGTCACTATCTCTACAACCTAAAGAGCCTTTGGCACAATTTCTATGTGTGTCTTTCTAATAGTGAATGAATTTAGCATTCCACAAACACTCGCTATGTCTGCTCTCCACACCAAGACACACACACACACACACACACATCGAGACAAAGCCGTGAATTTTAGATGCAAAGATTGCACTCTTTCCTTAACAGATACATTCGTTGTTTAATGGAACCTATTATTTTGGAAGTAAATCCTTTATTCCTTAAGATGCTATCAAGTATAACATTGACTTGCACTTCAGACAACACTGGGTATACATGTGGCCTAGCATTGAAAACAAGAAAACAAGGTAGAGGAAAAACAAGAAGGTTTTAAAAGGAAAAGGCCTTACTAGATAATGAAAGGAATATTCTGTAATGATTGGACAATGAGAAATAAAACCGTACCACTTATAAAGCATGGGAACACTACCTGGTTCTGTATGAAGTCTCTCTGAGTATTGTGTGAGTAAAACTGGCCTTTTTGACAATGGCTTGTTTGCTTGGTTAGAGAACAGTGGAGAAGTCTAGGGGACTTGAGATTTAGTTTTGGCGCCCACCAACCAGTCATATGTGACACTAAGCAAGCCCCTCACCCTCCCTGGGCTCAGCTCCTCTATCTATACACTAAGGGGATTCATTCAGATCAGAGTTGCCCAAAACAAGTTTGTCAAAACTCTATCCATCGGATGGCAAGAGCATGCAGTAAAAAAATTTTTAAAATATATGATGAATTAAATTCAAGTTTCTATGGTTAAATGCCTTAGGGAAACACTGGGTGAAATAAAGTCAAACAGATGTTTTCCCAATAAAACCTTTCAGGGCTTCTGGTAGTCTATTATATTGCACTGGTATTTTCTGCCTGGCACATACTGATGTCCTATTTACTTATTTACTTAGTATGTATTATCTGCCCACCCTCTCCAATTTGAATGTCATTTCCATGAGATCTGAGGCCTCATTTGGTTGTATTGGAGCTCCAATAATGATAGCCCATAGTATGGCATGTTGGCATGCTGAGTACTCTGAACTGAAGGAGACCAGAGGGCTTCTGAAGCAAGGTCTCGAACCTTCTCCTACCCCCTGTCTCCTACCCCCTTTCACCCTCCAAAGTAAGTCACAGAAACTAGAATTCCTCTTCTCCAAGGTGGATCGTAGCTATTAAAATCTCTCTTCGCCAAAGCAAGCCTAAAACCTAGAAATCTTTCTCTTTTCTTTCTCCCTTGAAGACTCTAATTCCAGAGGGATCCTGCCCCATGCCCAGGGGGACAGAAAGCTACAGAGGGACCAAGAGGAATCTACACAGACAGGCCTTGCTGGGCCCCCTCAGTCTATTAGCATTAGGCCATACCCTTTTGTCCAATCACATTTCTTTTTTGGGGTACTGGAGATTGAAGTCAAGAGTGTTCTACCTCTGAATCACACCACAGCCCTATTTTATTTTTTAATTTTAAATAGGGTCCTACTAAGTTGCTGAGGTTGGCCTTGAACCTGTGATCCTGCTGTCTCAGCCTCCCAAGTACTGCGATTACAGGCATGTAATCTAATTACATTTCTACACAACTGTACATTCTCCATCCAACCTGAGCATAAACATAGGTAGTTTTCCTTTAGTCTTTGGTCTTTGTTTCTGAAGGCTCTGTGCATGTAAAACTTTTATTTAAAATTGTGTCATGCTTCTCTCTTGTTACTCTGTCTTTTGTTACAGGAGTGTTGACTGTGACCCTTATGATAAGTGAGAAGAGGTGTTGCCCCTTCTTTCCCCTACACCTTGAAAGGCACTGGAGTGTTACCAGGCTGGCTTCATGGGTTGCCTAGGTCCTCATGCTCAGAAGGGCCCCACACTTGGTTTAATTACCTGCTGTGGTTATCTTGAAATTTTTAAATAATTTTTGAACAAAAGACTCCAGGTTTTCATTTGTCACTGGACCCCACAAATTATGTAGCCTGACCTGGTGCTATCTAATAGCACAGATTCTAGAGACAGATCTGGCTTCAAAACCCAGTTCAGCCAGTTACTATCTGTTGGCCTTTGTGGATCAGCATCCTCCTCTGTTTAGTGAGTGGGAATGATAATAACAGTATATGTTCATAGGGTTGTGGCAAAGTTTAATTGGATTAGTGTAAGCAGAGCACTTTGAACAGGGCCCGATACATTGGAAGTGCCATACACGTCTTAGACCAGCCTGTTACTGGATAATAATTCTGCCTCGGTGTTTGCTTCTCTGAGAGAAATAATTCAAATGGAAACCATGAATTGGGGAATATAAGAGGTTGTTTTTTAGGGTGGTGGGGACATAGTGTAAAAGAAGGCTGTGATGGAAAAAAAAGGGGGGGTATGTTCCAGAAAATGTCTAGAATGACCCACTTTCTGGAGCAGGAAATGGCGCGTGCTCTTCACTTTGAGAGGCCCTATGTTCCCTCTGGACGATTCCCTCCTCATGAATATTTATTTAGGGTGGTCTAGTGTCCTCTTCTTGCAACATCTTAGTGTTGTCTGTGCTGTCTTTGCTCTGTTGGAGACTTTCTGTGAGGTCTAAGCTAGGCCCTGCAAGGGGGTTAGCCTTCAGATATCCCTGCAGTTAGAGAACTGCTGCTATTCCCATTCAAAAGGGCCTGCTTAATTTTTACCCTCAGGTGCTTTAAGTCCATCCCAATCCAGCCCACCTGCTTCTCTATCTGTTCTCTATCTACCTACCTACCAAGCCCATCACCCAACAATGGAATAATATCTGGTATGGAGTAACACCCCATAATTTTTTATCAAATTAATGAATATATCTGTCATAAGGTTCATGAAAATCTTTCCAAAAGGAATATACAACATGTACTTGACATTATTGCATCATTCGACTTCAGAAACTATGCTCTCACAAAATCTAAAAAGTCTATGTATAATGAAGGTGTCTTTTCCCAACTCTTACTGCTAACCATCCTCCATCTCGCCTTGGAGATAACCGGTGCAACCAATTTCTTAAGCATATTTCAGATATTCTCTGCAAAAACAGGCAAAGAAAAGTATTTTTCCATTTTTACACAAATAGTAACATATATAACAAAACATATACCGTTGCCCCTCAGCATTCTCAGGGGATTGGTTCCTAGATGCTCAAATTTCTTATATAAAATGGCATAGTATTTGCATAGAGCCTGTGCACCTCCTCTTATATATTTTAAATAATTCCTAGATTACTTATAATGCCAAATACCATGGGAATGCTATGTAAATAGTTTTATACTATAATAGTTAGGGAATAATGACGGGGGGGGGGGAAGTGCTATATATATGTCCAGTACAAACATAACCATCATAGGCCTAACTATATAGTACATGAATGAGAAACAAGGCGAACAGTAAGTGCTGGAGAGAGACTGAGGACCTGTGAAATGGCGGGAAGCAGCAGCAGGGTGTGCCTACACACTACTTCATTCACATAGATTCAGCGTATTGCTCAGCAGGAGGGAAATTCAAGTTCTGCTTTTTGGAACTTCCTGGAATTTGTTTTCCAAATATTTTCAATCCATCATTTGTTGAATTGCAGATGTGAAACCACTGGATATGGAGGACCACCTGTATAAATGTGTACATATATATAGTATGTACACATACACATGTATATATATATATATGCACACACATGTATAATATATACATATATATGTATATATATACATACACACATACATACACACATACATACACACCTTGAGATTTTTACTTAATATGTCTCAGAGACAGTTCTCAGATCCTTGATAATCTATTCACGTAAATATTGTATCACATTATTCAATTTACTTAAGGAGTCACCCACTAAAGGATATTCATATTATTTCAAATCTTTTGTTATAGACGATGTTGCCATATAAACGCATCATTAGTGTAATGCAGCTATATAGAATAAATTCCTAGTATTCAGAGTCAAGGATATACTGTATATTTTTATAATTTTGATACATTTTGCCAAATTTCTTAATAACACTGTATATTGGAGTTGTTTATCACACCCCTACCAATTCAGCATATCCTGGAACCTTCAGACAATATTTTGAAACACAGGTCAGTTTACTTTTAACTTGGACTTATCTTATTATGAATAAAATTGGGTATCTTTTCTTATGTTTAAAGGAGACCTTTGTATTTCATTCTTTTTTTTCCTCCTTTATGTGTGTGTGAATTCCCTGTTCATATCCTCTGCACAGTTTTGTATTGAGCTATACTATTTAAAGATAAATCATGATCTTATTATTAAATTGTAGGAAGTCTTTGTGTACTTAGGAAACAAGCCTTTGTGAAATCAATTGAGAATAGCTTACCAGTTTATTGTTTGTTTTGTTTTTACTTATCTGTAATAGTCTATTGCATACACACATTTCATTTTCATGAAGTCAAAGTGTTTCCATGCATAACCATTTTGCTTCACCATTTACTTGAGCTTGTCAGGTTGGCTGTACTGGTAAATTTCCTGTGATTTCACTTATCCTCATAAATAAGAAAGATACTTACTAACCCAGTTTACAGAAGAGAAAAATGACATTCAGAATGTAGAAGTAACTAATCATTCAGTAACTAAGGGGCAAAGCTAAGATTTAAACCCAAACCTAGGTGCTTTTGACTAGAGCCCATGCTTTGGGCCTCTTTGGGATGTCCCCAAATACCTGTGAGGTCCGGGAGAGTGGAGCGCGCCTTTATGTTTTACATTATCACAGTATTTAACATAAGGCTGGGCACATAGACCTTCACTAATTAATGAACTATATTATCTCTCGCTCTCTCTTTCTGTGTGTGTGTGTGTGTGTGTGTGTGTGTGTGTGTGTGTGTGTCTATTTCTCCCCCTCTCCCTTTTTAATGTAGCTTTTATAGGTAACTTGTGTTAACTTCCTTTCAGCCTCTTATATTGATTTTTTAGAAAATCCACAAAGTCCCCAGATAAGAGAGAATACACAGGAAGACAAACATCAGACACAAAATAGCTAAAGGACATTTGCTTTTAGAAGAGTCTGGAGTAGCTTCATTTGGCCAGATAAATGTTTTCACTTTAATGGGAAGGAAAGATTCCAACTACACAGAGACACCCGGGCCCTCCAATAATCACAAGTTCACTTCTAGAAAGCCAGAAGACAGACGGAGCCAGCGGCATTTCCCAGCCACAAGGAGGTGTGACCGGGGATCATACCCCATGGGAGTCAGGGACCCCGCAGCCGTAAGGCAGCCTGTCCCTGGTGGTCCACTTCTGGAATAGAAGCATGTGGTTTCCCATCCGCCTTGCGAAGAGCCATCCCCACTTGGGCATTCCCGCTGCTGCCTGTATTTCTCTAACATGCCATCAAGCCTCCCAGAAGCAGCTGCAGCTCACTATGCCGGTAAGATCAGCAAGCCCCTGCACTGCGCCGTTTCCAGTTAGAAAACGGAAGCACAGAAGTCAGGTCAGTTCAGGTTTTGCTTAACTTTGGCCTGAACAATAAACTTATTTGCGTAGGCCACGCACAAGAGAGAGGTAAGACTGGTTCTTGGTGAGTTACTGCTCAATGTTTAATTAAAAAAAAAGAAGGATGTCAATGTTCTGCACTCCTTAACAACAACAAAAAATGGACCTGACAGTTTCTGAAAGCCAGTCTGTTAGATGAGCATGTGAGCTCCTTCTTTCCTTTTCTGTCCCTACAGGTAATCCAAGCCCAACTTCCTCTTCTCCCTGCCTCAAGCCCTTGATTACCCTTCCTCTTTCCTAGTGCTATTGAGATGCTGTGGAGCACAGATACACCGCCTGGCTGGGGTTCAGAAACACGTGGAAAGCTTTTTAATATGAATCCCGAGGTCTCAGTGCAAGGCTACTAATGCGTTAAAGGGGCAGAGGAAGGTGATATTGGTTGGGTGGTTGTGTGTGTGTGTGGGGGGGCTCATGACTTGTGTTTGTTTGTTTCAGATTGGTTTGACCTTTTTTAGTATTAAGTACTGAAACCTGGGTCATTCTACCTCTGAGCTACTCCCCCAGCCTGTTTTAATTTTTTTATTTTGAAACAGGGTCCCGCCAAGTTGCTGAGGCTGACCTTGAACCTGCTATCTGCTTGTCTCAGCCTCCCAAGTACTGAGATAACAGGCGTGTCGCAACGGTCTCAGCTGGATTGGTTTGATTTTTGATAATTAAATAAAAACAATAAAGGGCTGGAATTTGGGAACCATGGTTATAGAAAAAACACTCTTGGAATCAGAAAGTGAATTAGGTGATTCTTCTTTTTAAGTTCTCTATACTAAAATTCTGGTATTTGGTGGTTGGTACAACAGTGCAGAATGAAGTATGTTCAGTCTGGGTGTGGATCTTGTTTCCATCACTGAATTTCTCTGACCCTCTACTTCTCCATCTATAAAATGGGCTAATAACTGTCCTGACCTAATAAGGTCATTGTGAGACTGACCGAGATAGAACATGTAGAGGACCTAGTATATAGTATGCACTCAATAAATGTTAGTTCTTGATGGTGACTTCAAATTAATTAATCCATTACATAAATTATTAATTTAAAAGGATTTTAAAGTATTTAAGCAAGTGTCATATCTGTATTTGTTGTTTTTAATCTTTCAGTGATAAACTGATTTTTCTTATAATACTTCTGACATCAAATATGTGGGCCTTTTTTCTCATGCCAATCCATTCTTTAGCTCTCTGGACACCAACTGCATGTCATTTAACCCAATGCAATTCGTACACTACCAGGAGTTGGTGCAAACACCACAGTTAAGGGCTCAGTCCCACAAGCCTGCCCCACTTCCGATGCCAGTGGCCAGCCCCAGGTTGCCACCTGTACTTCTTTCTGATCAACTAGATATAAATGGAGAGAGCGTCCCATGACCCCCTCCTTAGGTTCCACAGTTTGCTAGCTAGAATGGCTCACGGAAAACATTTGCTTACATTGGCTGGTTTATTATAAAGTATATTGTAAAGGGTACAAATGAAGCCAAATGAAGAGGGGCATAGGGTAAATTCCAGCAGGGCCCCAAGCACAGGAGCTTCTGTCCCAAGGGGTTGGAGTCTGACAACCTCTTGGCACATGGATGTATTTACCAACCCAAAAGCTCCTAAACGTGGTCACTTAGAGTTTTCATGTAGTTTCCTTTGGGTAGGTGTGATTTTTGTTTGTTTGTTTGTTTTGTTTGTTTTTTTGTACTGGGGCTTGAACCCAGGGACAGTCTACCTCTAAGTCCCAGCCCTTTTGTATTGTTTTATTTTGAAACTAGGTCTTGCTAAGTTACTGAGGGTCCTGCTAAGTTGTCCAGGCTGGCCTCAAAGCAGAGATCCTCCTGTTTCAGCATCCCAAGTACTGGGATTACAGGCATGTGCCACCACACCCAGCAATTAGGCATGATTAACTGAATCATTGGCCATTGGTGATTGAACTCAATCTCCAGCCCCACTCCAACCCTCTAACTGGGTGGTTGGTTTCTCTGGCAACAAGCCCCCATCTAAAGCTCTGGAAGAAGGGCCCACCTAGAGTCGCCTCATTAGCATACAGTATACAGTCAGGTGGTTGAAAGGGGCTGGTTATGAATAACAAAAGATGCCCCCATCACCCCATCACTCAGGAAATTATAAGAGTTTTAGGAGCTCTGTGCTGGAAACACAGGTGAAAAACCAAATGTTTGCTTCTTATTATATCACAAATGATCACCGGAGTCTTCATTGGAAGACACATGCTGTGCTTGCTGAGTCTGCAGCGAGGGAGAGAGGCCGTGCCTGGTAGACCACTGAAGGCAGGTCTGCTGTCTTCAGGAGCTGCGAGCACTGCAAAGGCAGAACCCTAACCCAGCACATTCTCTGGAATGAAGAGTTAAGGGAGGGGAGGATTTTATATTCTGCTAGCAACCTCTTGGGCATCCTCCTTCTCCCTCTTCAGCCCTTTGTATGTTTACTAATCAGAGCCCAAAAAGGAACAGGGGAAGCAATCTGGTATTATGATTATAACTGTTTATGCTTCTTAATATTATCATCATCATCCGGATCATTTCTGTTGTTATTCTTACTTAATGTCTAAGCGGCCCACGGGGCTTTCAAAGATTTACACAGTGGAGAAGCTGGTTACAGCTGTGGCGGCGCCTGAGGTCAGGCCCTGGGCTGGCAGAGGCAGCGATGACAGTCACCCTCTTTCATTCACTGCATCCTCGGCTTCCACCGACAGCTCTTATTCCTCATGCCCGCCCTTCTCAGAGACAATCTGTAAGTCATTTCCCCCGGACTTGAGGGAATTGCAAATGTATTCTCCTGCCACTAGATGGCAGGCAACTCGACATGCGTTTTCCAAGTAAGATATTAACGGCAGTCATAACCGATCCCCCTCTGTCTCCAAGCATTTATTCCCTATAATAAAATCAGTAAATCTCAAGCTCATTTCTGATTTCAAGCCCAGCTTGCGCTGTCTGAGAGCACCCCAGGTCTGCCTGCTGCAATGTCTGCCCTTCAGGGATTCATAATCGCAACGCTGATAATGGCAAACCCGTGTGTCTACGGCATTTTATAGTTTACAAAGCACTGTAGGGTAGGTAAAGCTCTTTTGCATGCAGGATCTGATTTGACAAGTGAATGTACACACACACGCCAAGCCCAGCCATAATGCAACTTCATTATGTCGATGAACAATGCATACACAATGTCCTGCTGATCCATTTGCATCCACTTTATATGAAAACAGTTGCTACACAAGGTCCTGGAGCCAATGGCGGTATTTTAAGATACTCAACAGGTGATGGGCATCGCTTTAGCTCAGCCTCTCTGGGACCTGAAGCTGCTTCACCATGCGGAGGCTGGCAGCTGAAAGGTCAAAGCTCTCGGGCTGGGCTCCCTGGGCACGGCATTTTCATGTTTGGCCCTCACCATGGGGATCTAGTCTGTCCTCTCCTCGCAAAGCAGCAGCTACAGTTTGCCATTTGCATAAGACAGTATGAGTTAAATCACCTTTGCACTTGGAAAATAAATTAGTTCATTTAAGAAGAGAACTAATAAGCCAGGAGTGGTGGTGTACACCTATATTGCCAGGTATTCCAGAGGCCAAGGCAGGAAGATTGCAAGTTTGAGACCAGCTTGGACAATTAGTGAGACGCTGCTTCAAAACTTAAAAAAAATTATATATATATGAGCTAGGGAAGTAGCTTAGTGGTAGAGTACTTGTCTAGCATGTACAAAGCCCTGGATTCCATACCCAGTAATGCAAAGAGAGAGAGAGAGAGAGAGAGAGAGAGAGAGAGAGAGAGAGAGAGAGAGAGAGAGAGAGAGAGAGAGAGAAAGAGAGAGAGAGAGAGAGAGAGAGAGAAGAAGAAGAGGAGGAGGAGGAGGAGGAGGAGAAGGAGGAGGAGGAGGAGGAAGAAGAGAACTAATCCTGCATATATGTGAGCATATGTGCCGGGGGTGCTATTTTGGGGGGTTATTTGGGGAATTGAGAAAACTGAAAATCCAGTTGTCTGAGATTATTTACATTTGTCTCACAGTTTTATAACTCTATCTGAAAAGGTCTGGTTCTCTTTATTAACAACTGAAGGCTTTTCACCCAGTCTGAAGTTCAGACTCTGCCTCTGCATAGGCAGGTAATGATATACTGCAGAACTCATTGTTTTCTGGTGTGAGCTACGAAGGACACACATTTGTATTTCACGAAATCAACATAAGAGCTGAAAATACATTGGCTTGGAGAGTGAGTTTGTCCATCAGTGTAATATTCCCATTAGTGCAGCTATTCAGCTGTGGAAAAAAATCATCGTATTCTAATAATTAAATAGAGCAGGTGAATGTTATGACTTCCACATTAGAAACCCTGCTATTTATATATTACATATGTCTTATTACAGGGATGGAGGAAAATAAATTTTGCATAATTTAAAAAAATATCCTAATTGCACGTGGAGGATTTTGAAAGGCATGGCTGCTTTTCTAGAATGATCCTTAATCAAGTTCCTTCCTCTCCAACCAGCCGCTGAGATGACCCTGTTCAATTTCCCTAGGTCACCCTTTGTCCTGGACCTCCCGGCCCGGCCTCAGGTACCTCTGGCAACGTGACTTGCTGCTTCACATTGCAAGTTGCAGAGCAGATGAAAATTCTGTGATGGAATCACAGAATGGACACAGCAAAATCTCACCAGCTTCATTTCATCTGTGCCCGGAGCAGACTTTATAAAGCAATAAAGACTGAATGTCTAAGGACTTAAAAGAAATGTGCTGTGTTATCATCATCAATTTATGAAACTCCCACACGGAAACAGACATAATACAAAACATACAAACTGTACAGTAGCTGCCTCCGGAAGTTTCAATGGCAAAGAACAAAAGGTGGAAATCGGATATTACTCTCCCTCTCACCTCCACTCTCCTCTTCCTCCTTTATTCTTTTTCTTTTTTTCTTTTGTCTTGGCGTTAAAGGGTTTCCTCTGGAGATGAGAGCTGGGCGGAGGCACTGGATGCAATAATGCAATAGTTCAGAAGATAGTGAGGTGTGAGCGGGGGCTAAACACTGGGAGGAGGTTGGAGCAGCCAGAGGAAGGTGTGTGTGTGTGTATGTGTGTGTGTGTGTGTGTGTGTGTGTGTGTGTGTGTGTGTTTTGGAGAAAGAGGTAAACATTAAATATAGGTTAAAAACAAGGGAAAAGGACTGGCGAGGCTGTGTTCGCACTGAGGTGATATACCTCCCTCCCACCACCATGTCACTGTCCCATCCTGCGGGAGCTATGAGCTACAAGTACTCTTTCAGGATCCCCTTCCCTGAAAGACAAGACTGGTGATTCATGTGCCCTGCCTAACGCTGCTTCTATGCTTAGAGTTTCCCAGGCATTAGGGCAATGGGGCTGACAGGGACATGTTCTAAGAGGACTGATCAAGGCACTGCCAGAACAAGTTAACTCTGACCTGACTGTTGGGGACAGCTTTGGAGGAAAGGGGACATCTTACGAGAGACTTATGGAATAAAAGAACCCTGCAGAATTGCAGAACTCTTGGCAGAAAAGATATGCACATAGTACAAAAGCCTATTTCTGGAGATAAGTTCTGATGGAGTTACGAAGTTGGTGGGATCTTGCTGTTAGTTGCTGTATATGCTACAACTAGCCAAGTCTTCTTGATTGTGAGTAATAGTCATCGGACTGGAGCTTGGGTTAGGAGGGGATGCCTTTGTTTTCAAGGGAAATCATTATAGAAGTACTAAGATATCTCAGGGAGCTCCAGAACAGAGATAGCAAGGCCTCCGAAACAACGGGAAGCAAGGACTTCAGTATCAATAATCTGGTAATTTACACAGCAGGATTTTGTCCCCTCTGAGCATATTCGCTCTTTTTCTTTCTCTGTTCCTGCATGGTATATATGCATGTTGTTTCAAGACTTCTCCTCGGCCTTTCTTGTCCATAAGATGAGAAGCATGGCTGCCAAGAACAGCTCAGCCTTCAATCTTACAATCCAGGAACCCAAAGGAACACTGACTTCTTACCAATTTCAGTGTCAAGATGCTCAGGGAAAAATTGGGATTGATCCAGGTTATATCCGGTGTCCACGGTGGGACAGTCTGCTATGGCCCTGGAGCACTGCAGTGCTGGAACCAGCTTGGATCAGATGCCAGTTAGTGAACTGGTATAATGTAACTGGGCATTATCTAACTAGTATAATATAACTGGATATATGTAACAGGGAGGGATTTTAAGATTATTTATTTATCTATTTATTTTTGCAGTACTGGGGATTGAACCCAGGAGTGCTCTACCAGTGAGCTACATCACCAGCCCTTTTTATTCATTTATTTATTTTGAGACAGGGTCTCCCTAAGTTGCCCAGGCTAGCCTTGAACTTGCGATCCTCCTGCTTCACCCTCCAGAGTAGCTGGGATTACAGGCGTGTACCATTGTGCCTGGCAGAGGAGGAATGTTTCAACATGGCTACTCTACTGCACATGGTAGACGGGGTGGGGGAAATAAAAGGTGCCCAGCAGGCAGCTCCACGGGGGTGCCCACACCACTGTAAACACCACTCAACGACAGAGCCATATTTCCAGGTCTGAGGAGGCAACGACATGGTCTGACCCAATCTGTTCCCAAGAACAAGACAACAATTCTGTTTGGAATTCATTATAGCATCTAATACCTTTATTGTCAGGAAGCGTTTCTTTCTATCTGACCTGCTGTAGTCTAAACTCCCATTAGAGAGCATGAAATATTCACCTCATGGCTACAGACTCAAAGACAGCTACTAAGTGTTCCTACAATTTGTCCCCTTTAATCAAACACTGACAATAGGACTGCCACGTAGCAAGCATTCTGATGGTTTCTAGGGTTTTGACAGTGAGTAACACCGAGTTTATGCTGATAGGAGTTTGAAGTCTGGAATCTAGGGAGACAGCAAAGAGAAACCAAAGCCCTACCAATCAGCAGCAGAGCACTTGGCTATGCTTATGTGTCTGGATCCATCCAGCTCCGTGAGAACTCTGGATGAGAGATGACAGAGAGATGACATCTCCTGCCCCATCCCTACCCCCGCCTCCGGCAGCTTATGTGCTGGAGGGTTTGAGGCAAACATGGTTGGCACTGGAACTGAGAACCGCTCGCCTATGCAGTGTTGGCTGGTTTTTCTCTGGGAAGCTCTGGTTAGCTCAAACACTGCAGAGCCCTGAAGAGCAAAGGGCTGCGCTCAAAGCCTAGTCCACCAGACTCTATGCATGTATTCCAGGATGTTCCATGGCCCAGAGGAAGATGGTACCCTGTGTCTACACTGCCACATTTCAGCAGCCTATGAAACAGAATGTTATGGGTTCCAGCCCCAGGAAGGGAAAGAAGCAGAGGAGTACTACTGGGAATTGGATAGCCAGGCTAAGAACCTCCAAAGACAAATTAAAGTAGAAGCTACCATTGCTAAAAACTGAATGGAGAAAAAAGCACCCCGAGGGTACGGGAGGGTCTAGGGTGCCTGTGGGGGGTGCAGGCATGAGCATTGGATGCTCCTGCTGTCCCTGAGGACACAGGCCCTGGAGAGACAGACCCCAGCACCGCAACCCCAAACTCTGAAACACTGTTAAAATAAAAATCTGCGAGTCTGCACCCTTTGGGGGTTGGCGAGCGGAGGCGGAGGTTGGCGTTATTTCCCCCACACTAATTGAAGTCTAGAAGCCTCATTCCCTCGGAGCCGCAGGCCTGGGCTTGGGTTTATGGGAGGCCGCCCACTGTCGGCCTCGCTCAAAATGAGCTCGGCGCGCCCTCTTGTGGCCTCCACGTTGGCCGCCCGCGTCGGGAAGCAGCTGGCCACCACATACAAATGGACTCCGCGTAGTTAAGCTGTCAGGTCTAATGTATTTATTTGACTCTCTGCTGTTAAAATGATTTCTCTACAGCACTGCGGTTATTTACGACTATTGTCAGTACAAGGCGATGAGGAGGCAGCCGCAGAACAAAACAACAACAGCTGAAGGAAAGGTTCTGCCTGGGAGGGCTGGGGGCTCGGTCACAGCCTTCTGAGGTGGCAGCCACTGTTTGTTTACTTAGTCTGCAGTGGTGGCTTCTGAGCTCCTCACTCATCCATAATGCAGAACCCTCGGCCCTCTGCCAGCAGGCAGCCCCGACCGTGCCCATGCGTGCCAGGGAGCTCTGGCCTGAGAGGGCACCCCCAGTTCTCCTGGGCACTGGCCATTGTCACAGAGAATCGCTGAGTGGACCTTCAGATTTTCTAGGGTTGAGGCCAACATCTTCCTGATCCGGATGCAAGTGAATTCGTAGACAAATGGGCCCAGAACTCAGAATGTCCTGTGGTTTATCTTTTCTTACTTTCTAGGGTCCTGTTTCCCAAAATGTGGTCCCCGGAGACCAGCATCCACATCATCTGGGAATTTGGTAAAATTGAAAATTCCCACATACCACCCCAGACCTGAAAATGGAAATTCTAGTGTGAGACTGAGTGCTCTGTTAGCAGCAGCCCCCAAGGGATTCTGAGAGTCACAGCTCCAGAGAGTCAAGCACCGGAGGGAAATGGCCTCATGCTCCTGCACCTCGGTCACTCCTTGTCTTCCTTCTTCCAAAGGCTCCTGGAGGCCAGTCAGGTCCCAGCCTCCCTGGAGATGATGCAGATAAAGGTCTGCTCCCCCCTGTGCATCCCTGAACAGGTGTGATGTGAGAGAGGCAGGGTGGGGTAGTGGTTGATGACATGCATCTTGCAGTCCATCTGTGTGCAGATTCTACTTCCTGGCCACGTGATGTTGGGGAAATGACTTACTCTATAAAATGAATGTGATCACAATGGCCTTATGGGGTTACTGTCAGGACTAGGTGAGTTCATACAGTGATTCAGCTCTTAGAAGAGTGGCTAGTTAGTGTTAAAACTCTGCTTTTATATTTTGTAACATTGGCTTTCACGTCCATCTGTCCACGTCTCAGGCATCCCTCAGAGCTGTGGGTGGTGGATAGATCACCTGTTGTCACAAGCCCTGTGTTTATATATGGCCTCTGCTGCTTATAACCTATAGCACTTGAAGCAAATGACTTAGCTTCTCCATGTCTCAAATTTCTCATCTAAAAATCAATACCTACCTCAAGTTTTCATATAAATTATCCTATTTACTTCTTGCACAAACCTTTGTGCTAGGAAGAACAGATCTGTTAAGATGCTCATTACATAAATGAAACAAGCAGGCCTCAGAGAGGCCAAATCATGTGCCAGAGGTCACACAGCGAGTTGATGGTAGAATCAAGACAGGACTGCATTTTCTTTGAGTCCAGGTCTAATGAATTTTTATGAGATAATTCATGTGAGAACACTAGACAAATGATGGTTATTATTGTTGCAACTTTGGAGGAGCAATCAGAAGAAAAGCATCCCATTTTCTGAATATGAATTCAGGAAATTAAAACAACAAACCATAAAGTCCTTCTGGAAAAAAAAAAGAAATCAATAATACCAAAAAGAAATAAAGCAACAATAAAAAAAAGAGTACAACATTCTGTTACCAAGATTGAGAATAAATCGCAAAAATAAATGGAGAAGAGACACTAACATTTTCCCCTTCTTGGGAGATGTGTCGGTGTTCATGAAAGGGACAGAATTGACAGCAGGAACTGACGGTCTATTTATCCTGGGGACAGGCGCAACCTCCTCTGTTTAGCATTTATATAGTGCTTGTCTCTTCAGCAGCGCCAAGGTACCAGTGAGAAACACCAGGTCGGAATGGGTCATCCTAGCAACTCTGCGGGCAGGGAGGGGCCCCAGCACAACAAGAGGGTCTCTTGGTCCCTATCCAGCTCCCCTGCTGAGTGAGGAAAAGGCTTGGGGGCTTCAGACCCCCCTGCTGGTCCATCTCTGCTGCTCAATAGCAGGAGACTCTCTCAGAAGGAGCCCAGGGGGAGACCTCTCTCAAAATGCTTCTACTGAGCAGTTTTTCAAGAGGAAGCGTCCCCTGGGTGGTAGCTGAAAGAAACCTCCTGTAGCCATGCTCTGGCGAGTTATTGGTAAACATTGCTTCTGTCCTGATCATCCTTCCCACAGACCTTCACACACTCTCATCCTCACCCATCCTCAATTTCTCTGCCTCCTTCCCAGCTCTGCTCTTCCTATCTCATCTAATTTCCCTGGGCTCACAATTGTGGTCTTCATTTTAGGTATGTCGTGATGGAGTGGGGAGAGCAGGAGATCCTGAAGTGGAGACCCAGACCGAAATTCCAAATCCATGAACTGTGTGATCTTGAGCAAGTCTCTTAACTTTTCTGCCCCTCAGTTTTGTAGTCTGCAGAATGGCACAGGGCTCTTGTGAAAAATCAAAACTTAGGAAATACCTGTAATGTAATGTGCTTCAGCGTGCTGTTCTTTTTTTCTTTTTAAAATTTTTCCAAAATGTATTTGCTCTGGGGCATAGTGAAGATGCTTTTTAAAAAAAAAAAAGAAAAAGAAAAGAAGAAATGCAATGAAAGAAAGAGTTATCCCTCAGCTATTGGTCAGAAAGAAGAATTCGCATCCGGGTCGGTGATGCCATCTTGAGATGTGATTTTCTGCATCCCTTGATGTTGCTTTGTAGTAGAGCCACAATTAACCCTGAAGTCCCGTAGTCTGGAGAGGACACCCATGGGCCCTTGCCGCTAAGCCCTGAGTCAGTGCCACAGGGAGAAAGGGAGTTATTTTTCAGTGGTTCAGGGGTGTTGGGAAAAAGAAGGCTCAGAGAGAGGGAAGCTGGGTTTGGTTCAAAGGGGGTCTGGTCTGTGCCTTTGCCCTCATGATCCGTTC
The DNA here is from genome assembly GCA_004027185.1 of Glis glis. NCBI lineage: Eukaryota > Metazoa > Chordata > Mammalia > Rodentia > Gliridae > Glis > Glis glis. The sequence continues at coordinate 38,837 of PVJS01002695.1, forward strand.
ACTCACTGATGGGAAGCTCTGTCCTGGGAGATGATTCGCAGGCTGCCCCTGGCTACAGCCACATCAATGCAGACTCAGTACTGTAGTGATGTAGGGAGGCTCAGACACAGCCTGCAGCTTAGCTTGTCTGGGCTGTCTTGCATTTCAGTGATACAGATGGGACCCAGAAGTTATCATAGCACCCATTCTCAGTGCCACTGGTGAGACAGGAAGGCCACGATGCCAACTCCAACGGGCCTGCCATGGGGCTGTCTCTGACAAGATGGGGAGACAAGGCAGAGGTAGAGGGCTCTACCCTGCCAGCCAGGGCTGGGTCGAGGGTGGGGGAGTAAGTCAGCTGGGAAAATTTACTGACCTTCATCAAATCAAGAGTGTGCCTCCAGTCGCTGGCTTCATCACCAGGGGCGTGCAGAGCATCCACCAACCAGAGCGACTCGAGGATATTGTGAATGCTTCTTCACTGTGCACATCCTAAAGCCCACTGAGTCCCCCGACTCCTGTCCACCCCAGACACCATCTCAGAAAAGAACGGGAAAGAAAAAGAGAGAGACTATTATCCCCACATTCTGAGCATTACCTTCAGGGAATGTTGAAATTAACAGAATGAACTGAGTTTTAAACCATGGTAGATTAAACATTAATCTCTTTGCCACCACTCAGGGGATGAAGGAGCTTGTAAGGAAGATCAGATAAGACATAGACCACATTTGCTGAATATATGACTCATAGATAAGGAATTAGGACTCATCATACGGCTCTGCCTGTCCCCTCCAGGGGCTAAATTTATCCTTACCTCTCTGCTTCTGTGGCTCAACTGTACCTGGAGAATTTCCCTCCTGTCCATCTACCTCTCATTCACACCCCATGTCCTAACCACAGCCCATGCCCTCCAGGAGGTGTCCTCAAGACCTCCAGCTCTCAGACACCCTCTTCATTTATTCCTTCCTTAAATTTTATGTCCATTTATAGATCTCAGATCAAATGCTTCTACAGACCAGGCACCAGGCATACAAATATGGCTAAGGGACAAGGCATTTGCAAATTGAGAGAAATGACCCCAGAGTCTTAGAGCACCCAGAGACTTAGATGGTTAGCACTTAGGTACACACAGTTGCTGAAGGACACTTACTCTTGGATTCCTGTCCATGTTTTTCCCCTCTGTCTGTTCTCCAGGCACACAGCAACCTGGCTGCAGTAGCAGACACTTCCGCCAGGGCAGGAGACACGAAGCCTCTAAATTGCCTCTCAGGTGCCAGTGGGCACCGCTAAGTGAACACCTGTAAGTTCTTCTCTCTGCTTCCCAGGGCCACGCAGTATGGCGATGCTGTTGTACATGGAGATGCCACAGCATAAAATAGCAGGTTCAGTGGCTTGCAACCTCTACCTTTTAGCCAGGGATATTTTTTTTTTGGTTGCTTTTGAGCTCAAGAAAATGATATAAAGGAAGATACATTTCACACGATTCCCCTCTGTGAAGCATCATGATTTCAAATCAGTCTACAGCTAAAACCTGCTGATCCATCCTTTGGGGGAAAAAAATCTTAGTGTCTCTTCTTCTTCTTCTTTATTCCTTTAGTCACCAGGTGGCTCTGGGTCTTCGCCCTCAGAGGCATCCCTCACGGCTCCCCAGCTTGCCGTTCAGATAAGATTCCCTTCACTTCCTTGTGCATCCTCACTTCTGGTTCACCGACATTCCAGATCACCTTTATCCCAATAGATAACGGTGCCTGGCACTGAGTAAGACCCCACTAAGTATTGATTGGATCAGCAGGCACACTTTACCCATATTGAACATGTCAGGCCTAGATCATCCCACCTACAATTCAAGCAACTTCATGCCCAGCATCCTAGTCTCCTCTCTCACTGTTTTGGTACCCACACCTCTGATCTGGGTTCCCAGTACATCGTTGCTGTCCACTGGGGGCAACACGATTCTGACCTTAGTCGGGGACTCTCCCATCCTGGCACCCTCCAGATTTACCCCATTCCTCCTTTTACAAGCACCTTAATTCTAGCCACACTTTCATTGACTGAAGAGGCTCTGAATGCGTGTCCACGCCATGCGGTCTAGTCCCCCTTCTTGGAAGAAGTCCTGTGATTGTGACATGCTGGGGCTGCTTCCTGCTTGCCGGCAATGCTCTCCATCCCATAGGTCTGCATGTACCGTTCTCTTGTCATGTCCTATGCTTCTCAAATCATGTCACCCCTACCACTGTGAAGGTTTCCTGAAGCCAACGACCCTTTTAGCCTCTCTTTCAATCCTCTTTTTAAATCTCTACCCCCATCTCACCATCATCACACAGCCTGGACAACCACACTTGCACCTACACCATGACTTAGTTTTCTTACTTATACCTGTGGCCAGTTCCTAGTGAAATTTCCAAGTACCTCATTGAGTGTTTAAGCAATGTAAATAGCAGAGGGATAAGTTTAAAAAACCACTTAGACTCTTTTCCATCTAGTCTGACTTAATCGGATTACTCTCCGAATCCCAGCAAGGAAAGCTGGGGGAAGGAAGTGGAAGGGAGGATTGTGAAGAGGAAGGGGAACTCTGATGTGACACCAAAGCAGACAGGCAAGTGTCCTTTGCCTCGTGCTGTGCTCATTTTCTGGCATTGGCAGCAGCAACCTGCATGGGAGGAAGTGAGCATTTAGCAGAAAGTCTGTCACTCTGACAAACAACTTGCAGCCAATGCCAACTCTGTCTACGCTCCGTGCCAGATGCACCAGGGTGGCCATTGGTATGGACGAGGGGGCTGGGCACGAGAGAAACAGACTCAGCCCTGCACTCCACTGTGAAGCTGGAGGGACAAGACTGCTCGTGTTAAAATGACCCAAGAACCTTCCTAACATACAGCCTCAACTGCGTTTACACTGCTGGCATTTGGATTTTTTCATGATTCCAGAGGGTTAAAGTTAATGGAAAAATCCCATTCTGACACTGGGAGTGAGAATGTGGATGTACATGGCCCGGAGACACATGCCCAAAATTCAGTGAGGTTGGTCTTCAGGACCCCTGGCTTTCATCAACTCTCTGGGGATTTTTTGTTGTTGTTGTTGTTAACAGAGATCATGTTCCCTATTTGTTTTTGTTTGTTTTGGTACTATGGATTGAACCCAGGGGCATTTTACCTCTGAGATACACCCCCAGCCTTATTTTATTTCTTAATTGGAAACAGGGTCTCGCTAGGTTGCTGAGAGTCTCTCTATGCCGCTGAGACTGTCCTTGAACCTGTGATCCTCCTCTCTCAGCCTCCCAAATACTGGGATTACAGGCGTGTGCCACTGCGCCTGGCTCATGTTTCCTATTTGAAAGAAATGAACCCAGTGGTGGGAGTTCAGGCATTAGACTGAGGAGGAATCTTTGGAGGCATGATGCCCTTCTGAGGACCCTAAATCTCAGGTCCCTCAGCTCACCTTCTTCCCTGCCTGTTGGCAGGATTTTGCCTGGCTCATGGGGTAGGATAATTCCTAGGGTACTCATTTGGTACTCATTGGGTATTTTCCTTCCTCATACCTGTAAATACATTGATTCCCACACGCAGACCTAGATGAGTCATGGGGTAGGATAATTCCTAGGGTACTCATTTGGTACTCATTGGGTATTTTCCTTCCTCATACCTGTAAATACATTGATTCCCACACGCAGACCTAGATGAGTCATGTAGAATGCTCAATAAGGAGGGTGATCCAGATATGGAAAGACATAGTAGTAACACAGAGGGTAAGAGAGGTCATAACAGCTTTGCATCCACGGGTCGACCATGTGCTCACTACATCGGGCTTTAAGCACATGTTGCTAACCGAATTCTCTTAAATCCAGTAGACCAGTACTGTTAGTCTCAATTATACCTGAGGAAGCTGAGGCTCAGAGAGTTTAAGCAACTTACCCAAGGGCACATTAAGCAGTGAGCAGGGGCGCTAGAATTATTTGTCTGTTGCCTACAAATCCAAGTACCCTCATTGCAGACTATGGCCATAGGGGTTCAAGGACAGAAACTTTTCCAGAAGGTTCCATTCCATCCAGAGGGCTCCATTCTACCCATAGGACATACCATTCCACCCAGAGAGGGACACCATTCCACCCAGAGGCTCCATGCCACCCAGAGGCTCCATGCCACCCAGAGGCTCCATTCCACGCAGAGGGCTCATTCTACCCAGAGAATACCATTCCACTCGGAAGGCCCCACTCTACCTAAAGGGCTCCATCCTATCCACAGAGGTGTTGCGAGAACTGGAAAGCCGGTGGCTGCCACCCACCCTTGTAACCTGCGGTTTCATTCCCTTCCCACATTCCTCTCCTCAAAGCAGGGGGACTGGAGCACACATACAGCCTCTTTCTGCGAAGGGAACACTGGCATGGATGACTTTTTTTGTTACAGTGGATGTGTATTTTTGGAAATGTTCTGGAGTACAAGTGCATAAAAGGCTGGGTCAGACAGAGCCTGGGGCTGTGGGTGGAGAGGAGACCCAGCACTCCAAAGAAAGATGGAGCAGCAGCTTCAAAAAGTGGTTTGATATTTTTCCCCTGATTTTGATCTTAAAAATGTCTGGAGCCCCAGACAGCCACTGGCAGCTTTGGCCATCGGGGGCTCTAACCACCAGGACCTCACCACCACGCTGCAAAGGCTTCTAGTTAACAGAACTCTTTTGTGTGATGGAAAGCGAGTGAGAGCTGAGAGATGGGAAGTGCTGCGTTGACAGAGACAGCTGTTTGCTGCCGCAAGTCTTCAGAAGTGTCAGCGGAGAAACGGCGGAGACAGTGAGAACTGCGAGCCACCCTGTGCCATCCGGGAAGCTTGCTCCTTTAGCTGGCCCTGACACCTAGGGGACTCCAGCTTGATGCCAGAGCCCATTTTCTTCCTCCTGGACTGCGAAAGCAGACAGGCAACCACCCAGCCCCTGATCTCTCAATCGCTCAGTCTTCGGCCAGTGACAAGATGGCATTGATGAGTCCCAACGGCGTCTAACTCCTCTTGGGTGGTATTTTTTTATTCTATTGCTTGCTTCCTCTTTGGAGCAGTTTCTTGAGTGGAGACAACAGAAAGAGACATTGTGATTATCCAGCCACCATTTGATCACGTGGCCCCCCTCTGAATGACACCCAAAGAATAGGAGTTAATGCTAAGTGTGTGGGGCTGCCGGGCAGGCATTCCCTTGCCAAGAAGAACACTCAGCCCCAGGTCTCAGAGAGCTATGACAGTCGCCCACACCAGGTTTTCACAGGTGCTGGATTAGATGCATTACCATCCCCAGTCACTCCTTCCCCTACACACACACACACACACACACACACACACACACACACACACAGTTCATTCACTGAGCCAAACACACATCCAACAAGTACAAAATCGGTTCCAAGCTTTCCTATTCAAATAGCTTCATAGTATAACATGAAAACAAAGATGCATTTAAAAAACAGAAAGGAAACTCTCACTAAAATATTAAGAATGCATGTAATCTAGATGGAAGAATGTAAAATTAATTTTTCTATGAATTTTATGCTTGTTATAAAATTTTATATTTTTTAATGGGAGACACTTTTTTTAAATATGAAAAATCTAATAGGGGTACCATGTTAAGACCTTATCAAGTATCTATCTTAGATTTGAAAATGATCTGAGAGAAGGGCTCTATAAAAAGCAATAAGGGAGCCAGGTGTGGTAGCTCATGTTTATAATTCTAGTACTTGAGCCTGAGGCAGGAGGATCACAGGTTGGAGGCCAGCCTACCTAATGAGGCTTAGAGAGACTTTTAGCAATTTAGTGAAACACCCTGCTTTAAAATGAAATAAAAAAGGGCTCAGAGGTAGAATGTTGCTGGGTTCAATCCCTCATATGAAACAAAATAGAAAAAACTCTATAAGGGCCGTGTGCTGTGGGGGGAGTAAAGGTATCTAGAAAGCTGAAAAGGTGCGGAAAGGCTCTCTAGGACCCTAAGAATAAACTTTTTTAAAAAAGAAATTTGCTGAAGCTGGTCTCTGGATTTTAGTTTCTTTATCTGTAAAATGAAAGTGTTACATGAAATGATTGTGAAGATAGTTCCATTAGCCGTCCATATTCTGGGCACTTCCACCCTCCCTTTGTCCTCTCTGTTCTGTCTGTTCTCTGCTTGGAGTCCACAGAAGAGTGCTATGACATCTACATCAAAAATCACAGCTCTTCCAGAAGGGAACTGTGGGCCTACTTAGGATGGTATGGATCTGAAGGGGTACCAGAGCTCACCTAGGCTCTCAGCCTGCCCTTCCCTAATGATGAGTCCATATCTTGCCAACACCTATATTTCCTTCCTTTGCACCACTCAGGTATCTATGTGGGAGGATATTTCACCAAAATTTTATGACCTCTTTTTAGATCTCAGTATCTAGGAAGATAAGTGAGAGCAGTTATAAAATCCTGGGCTTTTGAATTAGTCAATCCTGGCTTTGAATCCTGACTCTGCCTGTTCTGAGCAGTGTGATATTCAGGATATTACACAACCTCTCTGATCCTCCATTTTCTCTTACTGGAAATATAGAGACTGAACCCTCTAACTTTGTTGGGGGTATATTTGAAAACATGAAGTGTTCAACACATGCCAGGTGTTGGACATCTTCCCTTTCTGATAATATAATTCCCTCTTGGTTCCACAAAAATCCCATTTCATTTTCCCCTAATTTCAGGAGATATTGATAAACGATGAGCAGTCTCCCAGGCAAGAGACTTTTACACTCCCCAAGTTCAAGTCCCGTAGATCAATATCGACAGTCAGAATTGACATTCAACTTCTGCAACCCCAAGAAATGTTGTGCCCCAGAGATCCTGATCCTTGCTGCCTAGTCTCTTCTCTGTCTAAACTGTCTATACACGCACACACACCCTTCAATGATAGCCACTCTTCTCTAGCACAAGGTTGACTAAATATCTAACGATATGCCCTGACCTTTCACCACCAGCTAAATGTCTTCAGATGTTGCCACTTTGATTATAATCCCTGCCTTCTCTTCCTATTATCTCACATGCCAACCCCAGGAGACACATTAAATACATAATGCATTTTGACTTGCGTCTGGGCTAGGCTGTCTGGTGTGGGGAGGTTACAGCAGAAGCATATGCTGGCTTCTTAAAATTCAATTATTCAAATTCAATCTCTTCTCTTGCTCCCAGTCCTCACCAGCATGTAGTCTGGGACTTTTCATCAGATCACTCAAACTGCCAGCACTAGGGCCAGAAGTTGTTTTCTTCTGCTCAATTTGATTCTGCAGACATCTGTTGCTGCGGCTGCTGCTGCTGCTGCTGCTGCTATTGTTTTGTTACCACACACTATTCTGGGCACTGGAAGTCCAAAGATGTATAAGACAAAGTAGTAAATCTTCCCTTTCTGCTAGATAGAATTATATGGATTTAACCCCAATAGTGTGTGACAAAGGCAATTTTAGCATAAAAGATAAAGCAATATAAGAGTGCAAAGGAGAAAAGCAATTAATTATTTCTGCTATGGGAGTAAGGGATCAGTCGGATAAGATCTCCTATCTACAATATGGGTGGTCAAATCCTATATGCTCAGAGGAAATGTAGATTAGAGTCAACCAAAGCAGAATTAGGATGCTAAGCATTGTTCTAAGCTAAGGAGGGGGACCCTAGGTTTAGTAAGAATAGAGGAGCCACTGCCCACAAATAGCTGATGTACTTTCTCAGCTCATACTGTCCGCTTTGCCTCTGTGCATGCTGACTTTATCCCTTTTACCATGGGAAGCTCTCTTAATTGTTCATAGCTCCAATGGCATCCCCTTGGTGGAGTCCTCACCCCTGACAGAATTAATTGTGTGTCCCCATCATTTGGGGTTTCATTTTTGCTACTTGCTCCAGTAACACATTTTGACTCAACTTGGATGCTACTCATTAGCAACTGCTTGTGTGTGTGATTTTGAGAACAGAAAGCCCATCTTATTCATATTTCTATCACCTTGAAATAACTCACAAGCACTTAGCGCATTATATACACTGATAAATATTCTTGGCATTGAAAAATCGGCAGCAAATACCAACTCAGTAGAAAATATATAATGGGATGCTGAACATATTTTTGTCCACATAAGGGGGAAATACCACCTTTCTGAGCTATAGAAGCCTTTATCCAATTGCCTGTTCAAAATTTGGGGTATGTCAGAGACAGCTCACATGAACTCATTAGTACTACCAAAGCTACTAATGGGTCTTTTCCTGCCTTCCCTATGTATACAACCGTATATGCAAAGGTACAATTGAAACCAAGGGGAAATTTGTGATATCTCCTTACCCCACCTATCACCTTATATCATCTCTTTTCTGCCTAAATGTTTCTCAGTCTCAATCTCTAAAACCACTACCTTGCTCCACGGGGCCATCGGCTCTCACCTGGCATACCATGATGGTCTTCCTTGGTCTCCTGCATCTCTGTTGGTCCCCTCTAATCCATTCCAAAGCACAAGACTCCTCAAGTCTCCCACTCCTTTCAATCCTTTAGTTGCCCCCATTTCTCTGGAGTAAATACTGAACCTTTGCCGTTGACATCCAGGCCTTGCACAGTCTTGTTCAGAAGTCAGCAAGCTTCCTATGTGGGAGACATAATACTTCGTATCTTAGACTTTGTACACTTTCACAAAGTCTCTGTTGCAACTACTCAACTCTGCCACTGGAGTTTAAAATTAGCCATAGGCAATACAAAAACAAATGAACATGCCCTGTATTCCAATATTTATAGAAACCAAATAGCAGGCTGGGGCTGGCCCGGGGCCGCAGTTTGCTGACTCCTCGTCTATTGCACAACGACAGCTCCTACTTCATCTCTTTCCACTCTCCCCTCTGTTCTCTACACTCCAGCCACAATGTCCTTCAGGTTCCAAGACTTTGCCATGGCTCCTATTGCCACAGGACTTTGTTTAGATTGGACCTCTGCCTAGGATGCTTCTAGTCTTTTTCTCCTTTCCTTCTTTCTGCAAATTTCACCTAGATACAACTTCCTTTGCAGAATCTTCCTTGATGCTACAGCTAACTCAAGTCTTCAACTCAATGCTCTACAAATACTCCATCCTTTCCCTTCAATGGACTCACAGTAGTTTGCAAATACATATGCATTTTTGGGATAGCTTAATGTCTGACCCCTCCCACTTGACCATAAGTGCTACAAACGTAAATCCTACTTTGCTCACCATTTGGACCCTGTATCTTCCTGATATGGTGCCTGGCACAAAGAAGGCATATTGGTGAATGATTAAAAGGACGAAAAATTCCAAAGACAGAATGCATGAATACAAATAGGAATTGGACACATAGATGAAGGACTAGCCTTGCTATATTAAGATGAAAATCATAAATCGTTACAATTGTTCCCTGGAGCAATATGTCAGACACCTCCAAACCCTTACAAATGTACTTACAAATGTACTTTGACTTAGCAATCCTACTTCTTGGAATTCCCCATGCATGTAAACAAAGACATATATTCAGAGATTTTCATCATATCATAATAGTTAATTGTAAATACACTGTAAACTATCTAGATGTCCCAAAAGTTATAGGAGATAAGACGAATAAATTTATTCATTGAGTCCATTTGCTATGCAGGCCTTCCTTCCTTCCTTCCTTCCTTCCTCCCTCCCTCTCTTCCTTCCTTCCTTCCTTCCTTCCTTCTTTCCTTCCTTTCTTGTGCTGGGGATGGAACCCAGGGCCTCATGCATGCTAGGAAAGCACTCTACCACTGAGCTATATCCCCAGCCCAATAGTAATAACGTTTTAAAATTATGTTTATGGAGCACAGAGGATTTGTAGGGAAGTGTAACTATTCTGCAAGATACTATAATAGTCAATGTGTCACTATAAATTCATTCAAACCTATAGAATGTACAAAACCAAAAGTGAATCCTAATGTAAACTGGACCTTGGGTGATAATGATGTGTCAATGTAGGTTCATTGATTGTAACAAATATACCACTCTGTGCCTCATGCTGATAATGTGGGAGATTCATATTCATATGTGGGAGATGGGCATATATGGGAAATATCTGTTCCTTCTCAACTTTGCTGTGAACCTAAAACTGTTCCTTTAAAGAGTCTATTAAAATATATAAATAAGCCGGGCGTGGTGGCACACTCTTGTAATCCCAGTACTTGGGAGGGTGAGACAGGAGGATCTAGGTTCGTGGCCAGCCTCAGCTACTTAGTGAGGCCCTGTTTCAAAATAAAGAATAAAAAATAGGGCTGGGGGGGTAGCTCGGAGGTAGAATACCCCTGGGTTCAATACCCAGTACCACAAAAAAGAATATATATATATATATATATATATATATATATATATATATATTATATTTAATGACTTGAAAAAATGATCACAATATATCATTTGGTCAAAGCTGGCTACATAGTTTGCGGGGTTCACTGGAAAATAAACATGTGTAGTCCATAAGCAGGTGAAAGTACCTTTCCTTCCTGCAATGGTTCTCCCATTTGATTTGACATGTCATTTTTGTATTTGTTATTTAATGTTGTTCTGAGTAATTAAAAATTAAAGTTTAAATTATTACCTTGAATTGTGCCATTCATCTTTCTTTTGTGCAATGCAAGTTTTACATGTAAATAAGACCACTTAACTCATTTGCAGAATCACCAAAATTTTGCAATTCCTATTTTGAAGTTCTTATACACATATGTATTTCCTTCTGGCCAGAACCGTGGACATGTTGCAGAAAGTGAACTCAACTGTTTTTGTTTCTTTTCTTAATACACACAATCTAGCAACACTCTCTACTTTCGGATTACTGATGAATAAGGAAGGATGAAAGGAGAGGGCACTACATACACGTCTCCATTCATTTCCTGTCCTTTTATGTCATCATCTCAGGTAGTTGGGCTAATATAGGGAAGTAACATGAATAAGAAAGGATATGATGAGGTCTCTTGGGTCCTTCAAGTTTTTTAAAACACCATTGTCTACTTTCTGCATTAGGTGCAAGTTCTGGTTCAGAGGCAATGTGTGGCCTCCCGGGACTGTTAGCATTCAGATGTAGATGTAACGTGCTTACGTCCTATTCACTTCCGGTCTCATGAGGTTCCTGGCATTGTGGACCCATTGGGATTCTGTGCTCCTGGAGCATAGTGAGCACTATAAGCCAACATGGCAGCAAGAACAAGTCACCCATACTGCATGTATCACCTCTGCTCACATATGTCCCATTGGACTTGGCTTGTAAAACACATGTTCCAAGATAAAATCCAGAATTTCACGATGACACCAGCAGAGCATTAAGCCCAGCACACAGGGCACATGCTCGTGCAGCCAGCCCTGTACCAAGGGAAAAATTATTACAGTTAATCTCAGTTTTACTTTAAACACATACACACATACACACACACACACACACACACACACACACACACATACATACACACAGAGGAATTTTAAAAAGACTGAAGGAATACACACTGAAATATCAATATTGGCTGTTTAGAGGTTTTATGAATGACTTCTTTTTTTGCTTTGCATTCTGCTGTACTTTCTATAGAAAACTGGTCTGTTTGTAATAAAAGAAAACAGTATGTTTATACGACTCCTGCTTAGGAAGTCATCCCTTTATGCAGTCACAGTAAGAAGAATGTCAGCTGGCTCAGCAGCACCCCCTTTCGAGTGCATCCTCAGGGTGGGGCTTATTTCATTTGACCACTTGGAGGCGCTCTCTCCTCCTATCCCCAACAGAATGGGGAGAGACAGTGCCAGATGGCAGAGTGGCTTTGTAGGCCCTTTAAGATAGCTTCATCTATTGTTGGGACAGTTTAAGCACTCAAAATTGTGTCACCTTCTAGTCTTTGCCAATAATGTCATCATTTGATATGGAAACGATGCATACTATTAAAATGGTAATTTGATTTTTAAATATGCTTCAGCAGCCAGCTTGCTCAACTGAAGTATTTATCTTGCTTTTCCAAACCCTTTCTTCTTGAGCCACGGTAAGAGAGTGGCATGGATTAAGTTCAAGTGGGTGTTATATCTTCCTCATCCTTCTTTTTTTTTTTTTCTGTTTTGATGGATGGGATGGGTTTGGCAAACACTCCCGGCCTAGAGGAAGTCAGGAAGTGAACTCTGGTTGCTCAGATAGATTTCTCTACCTGCCACACTGCCTTATTCATCATGTATGCCCAAGGCAGCTCACAAATGAACTGCAATATAGTAGATGCTCAGTAAATACCCATTATATGAATGAACGATGGTTATGGGGCTGCATAAATGAATGAAGTGGGTATTTCACTCAGATGACTCTTTAGAATTTCTCCCTCGCCGACCCAGAGCCAGTACTGACTTTAATTAGGGACATAATAGAAAATGACATGTATGGTGGCCGATCAATAGGAACAGACACTCAGCTCAAACATTTTCTACTAAGGTGCCAAGAATTTCCCCAGAAGAGATTCATTCCTTTGGGTTAAATCATTTTTGAAGTCTCCTTTGCAATTTCAAAACCCCACAGGAGAAAATAATATATTAACCCTTTATCACCCAACACACTTTAGCTTATCAGTTAACTGGTGTTTATGTAGCAAATGAGAGAGAAAGAGCCAGGGCTCCTGGCTGTGTCTGGGTCAGAAGGAAGCCAGGTATCCTCCTAGATGGATCTACACAGAGTAGGGACACACATGCATATATCCCAGGGTTGCAGGAAGGCAGTATGCATGTTCTAGGTGGCTAGAAAACAGAAATGTTGAAGAAAAGGGAGATTAAATAAATTTAAATGAATGTCACCAACTTCGAATTTTTCCTTGGGCTGTCTTTCCTTTCTATCAATTGCCTCTGGTAAAGTCTTCATGCTGGCTATTCACCCAGATCCTGGGCTCTTAAGCAAATGCATTCTATTTCCTCCATGTTTAGTGTCTGGAAGGGATGGGGAAGGGGCTGATAACAGGATGGTTAAAGAAATTAAACTCTTACACGAATTTAACACAGGCATCAAAATGGCATCCTAGTGAGTGGCTACACATTCAAAGAGGGCACTGTGTTCCAGATGTCACTCTAGTGACATCCAGATTGAAACAAGAGGGACAATGGCGCACAATGGAACAGAACCAAATGAAATGGACCGGAGTAGAAGGGTGCTGTTGAATTGTGCAAGGAGAATGCATAATTTCACCCACGTCACTGTGAACCCATCAGTTAGCTGAAATAACATCAAGTATTTCTGAGAATAAATCGGAGAGAAGAATCAAACATTTAGAGAAAAAAAAAGATGAATAAGCTGTCTCTAAGATTTAGTTTCAGGAAAATCTCAATTATTAATGGGTGTTGGCTTTGGGGAGATTCAATAATGCTCCTCTCCTTTAATTTGAGTTTGTTTAATGCAGAAGTTGGCTGGGCAGCATTAGCAAGGTCTCATGATAAAGAGAAGTTTGAATTCCAAGAAACAAGTCACCCATCTCTTCCTGCTCCTGTCCTGCCAAGCCTCGTTCAGATTCTAAAGTTGTGAGAGATGGAAAAAAACCGAGAAGAATAAAAACATGATGTAATTTTGTTCCTTGTTTAGTCATGAAAAGGCTGTTTTACTATCCGTACTTTCCACATTGGGAGCCTTTAGGGAGGAGTAAGGAATTTTCAACTTGCTTACCCAACTCATTATCAGAGTAGATTAGCGCTAGGCACCTTGCATGCAAATGGCCCGGCTTGACAAAAAAAAAAAAAAAAAAAAAAAAAAAAAAAAAAAAAAAAAAAAAAAAAAAAAAAAAAAAAAAAAAAAAAAAAAAAAATTGGAATTTAGAGAGCAACAAATAAACTGGATTGAAGACTAATTTCAATGTCTTGCCCTTGCACCAATGGAGCTGAAACTAGGACAGAGTTATTGAATTGCTTGGCTCCATTCTCTCTCCTTTAAGAATTATTATGCATGGTTCCTCTCTCTTCCCATCTCCCCTCCACACACAAACATACTTGCCTAGCACACACTCTGTCTACTTGAAGCTAATGGTGACCATCACCCCACAGATATGATCAAATAACTCTGCCTTTGCCTTCGGAGCACAGACAAGCACTGTAGGGTACTTGCTGTGACAAGCTACCTCTTAGTCACATACCTCTCACCTGTGTGTCTTTCAGAAAGTACCCTCAGGCATTGATTTTCTGGATGTATTATTTCAGTCACACTCACCAACTTTTTTCTATATCCCCCAACTCTCATCAACTCTTTGTCTATATCTCTGAAGACAGCTTGTAGCAAAAACATAAAGTTAGTAAAGTTTGTGTTTGAGTTGTTCTGCCTCTCCCCCCACCATTTTCCCATTCTTGGTGTCCCCTGTTTCCATCAGAATTCTCACTGCTGTGATCCAAACACTGGACACACACAAAACTTAGAGGAAGAAAGATTCATTTGCTTATGAGTCAGGATATTTCAGTCCTTGTATATAGTCCATTTACACTGGCTGCTAAGCAGAAGCCAGGGCTACAGGCCCTTAGTGCATGCTGGTGGGAAGCAGAGAGGTGAAGGAGAGAGCTTATTATAAGCTTATGGTGGCAAGGTAGAGAGAAGAGCAGGAAGCTGTAGCAGCTGTTGGGAAAACCCTGTCCCCAGCCATGCCCCCAGGAACCCTTTCCCAGCATCCAACTCCTGCCTCAGCACGTCTGTCTCCAGAGCATGAAATCTAGGGGATATTTTGCATCCAACTATAAAACCCCCTTTAGTCACTCAATGCCCTCAAGCTTCTTGCTCTCTCCCATCAAAATCTGCTCTGGAAAGGACTCATGCCTGTTACTTATACTTCAGTGTGATTGTATTATTATCTCAAATGCTTGGGCTTTAAGCCTCATGAGATGCCATCCCTTTGTACCCCACAAGGACCTCTGGAGAGCTAGTGATGAGATGGAGAGGCGAGGTTTTCTATAGCTCTGAATTATACCTGCCCAGACAGTGCTTCTCAAAGTGTGCTGGAGGACTGTGTGCATCCGAATCGCCAAGTGCACTGGTGAAGCGTGCAGTTGGTTGAACTGCTTCTCCCAAAAGCCACTGAATGAGATTTGTTGGAGTGAGCCCAGAAACCCATCCTTTAATAAAGCACCCTGATGATTCTGAAGCCCAACAAAGTATACAAATTCTGACTCTTAAGGACAATCAACCTAAAACTGAGATTGCCCAGCTCTTGAACTTCCTCCAACGTCACCCAGCCCCACCTCCACGTGTCCCAAATCTGAAAGCCCTGAGCCACCGCATGACTTACCAAAGGCTGCACAACTGGTTAACACGAGAGAAAACATTTGAAAGCACACTTCTAACTCCAAACCAGTACCTGAACCCCTGCACCTCAAAATGAATTTAGGAAAAGAGTGGCACGAACCAATAATCTACTTATAATAAAGAGCTGAAAACTGTCTAAAATTAGAGCATCCTTCAGACACTCTTCAAATGATAGTTAAGCACACATCCAAGTGACGTCCAGGTAAAGATTTCTTAGACCTCACATGGAGACTTCAGGCAGAAATTCTAACTGTCCACTCAGTTTTTTTTTTTTTTTTTTTTTTTTTTGCGGTACCAGGGATTGAACCCAGGGGCATTCTACCTCCATGCTACACCCCTGGCCCTATTTTTTGTACTTTATTTTGAAACTGGGTCTCACAAAGTTGCAGAGGGCCTCACTAAGTAGAGAGAGAGAGAGAGAGAGAGAGAGAGAGAGAGCGCTGAGGCTGGCCGCAAACCCAGATCCTCCGGTCTCCGCCTCCCAAAGTACTGGGATTACAAGCGTGCGCCACCAAGCCCAGCTGTCCATTCAGTTTTGAGAAATTCCACAAATCCCTCCACCTCCTGGTCTGATTCCTATAGTTGAGCACATTACATCAGGGCTAAATTCCTGAGCCTTTTGATTTTTAAAAGCCCTTTACCTTTATTGATATGAGTATTTAATCAGGACAGTGGAAATTAACTGCCAGAATGTAATCAAGACTGGATAAAGGAGCAACATGAGCTGCCTAGGTATAGAAGTCAAGGTTACAGACCTCAAAAGCCCCGAAAGAGGCTGCTCCAAACCAGAAAGGCCAGGATAAAGTCGAGGGGTAGAGGGAGATTTCAGAAACAAAGTTCCCATCAGCAATGACTGCAAAGGTCATGTCTATGGTGACTGGTGATGGGATGACCTATTTGTAAATACCAGGATGCCGGCCTCTCATAGTAAGAAGGGCCACCCCTCCCCTCTTTCTGAGGCTGACTTGCTGATCCATCCCTTTGAAGGACTAGATAGGAATTTCTAGTGACTCTGATCTGAGGAAATGCATTCTAATTTTGCATCTTCCAACTTTCAGAAAGCCAATCCTTTAATGGAACTGAAACCAGACCTGAGAATGTCCAGCTGAGGAAACTGGAAAACAAGGACAGGAGAGCAGAGGCCACGCTGAAATAAAACCCACAGGGAGTGTGAAAAGACCATTTGTTTACTACTAGGAACTTATATTAGGAAGCAGGTTTAGGGGATTTGTTTTTATTTTCAGTAACACGTAGAGAGTGTTTTCCACCCCAAAAGATTTTACTCCTTGCTAATTCTAACCATTCCCCAGAGGGTAATTTCCTTTGACTTAATAAGGTTTCTCAGTTGTAATGAACTGTAAAAGAGACTTATGGGCTCTTCCCCACTTATAAAACCATCACCAATTAAAAGCAACTGGAAGCCTCTTACTTTCTTTATCCAGGAAAAAGTGGAACGAGGATCTCTAATATGGGGCAGGCTTTGAAGTCCAGCTCAGGAGTACGGTCTTCCAGGCAGCAAGAAGGACAAAGTCCTCACTGATGTTCTTCTTACATGTGAGAAATTCTAAGCCCATGAACCCTTGAAAAAAGACTTCTAAATCATTAAAGCATCTCTCATCTCGAGATGAGATAATATTAGCTTACCCAATCTGTCTTTTCAAAGACAAAAATCATGGCCCATTTATAAATGCTGAGTTGGAAACTTCATGCAGGATCCACTAACCTCTGGAAGCTGTCTACCGGAGTGCAGGGTCCACACATTTCTTCAAAGACCACAAAGGCTTATTTTTCTTCAAAAATCTCAGTTGATCTCTCACAGCTGGGCTTGGAAGCAGACAGAAGGCTCTAGATCTTTCATCTGGGTAAGGCTGGCAGAGGAAGGAAGACCATTCATCCTTTCTAGGCAGATTATAAGAATGAGTTTCCTCTGTGGTCCCAACATATCTATGTAGGAATAGGTGCACAACAGATTCCTGCTTTATAAGGAATTCTAGTACTTATAACAGGTCTTTCTGAGCCTGGGAATTAGAACTCAATCTCTGAACCAATGGAAACTACAAGAAAATATACTGTCTCAGTCAACATTTTCACTGATATAATCCAAAACAACTTAACGGAAGGAAGGAAGATTTATTTGCTCAGTTTTTGGAGAGTTGGGGTTCAGTTCATGTGGGGCCAGGTCTCTGTGGATCTCAGGGCATGGCGGCAGGAAGTAAGGCCACACCCCCAGAGACCCACCTTCTCCAGCCACACCCCATCTGCCTAGGTTGGCACCCAGTAAATACATTACATTTATTTACTGATGAGATTACAACCCTCATGACTTAATTACATCAACTCTTGAGTATTAATGCATGATCTCTTCAGAGGACAAGATATATCTAACCATAACAATTGCTAAGCTAAAAATGTATTCATATTCAGAGACAGACACATCTCTGCATATTTAAAATATTCCATAAAATAAGAACAATTTCCCTTCACCCCCCACCACCTCATGTTGATTCTATTAGACAATTAACTGCGTTGGCACAATACCAAGTATTTAGGAGAAGGCTGAACATTTCAACCAAACATCTGAATGCCCTGTCTACAAGATGTTGCCAAGAATCTGGTTATTTAGAATGATCTGGATAACAGGTTACATTTTTTTCCTTTATTTCTCCCAAACTCCATAAGATGACACTTAGTGAGAGTACATTTAAAGACTAACTGCAAAGCATCCTACAAATATAAAACACAGTCATTGTTGCAATCTCATTGCTCTAAAACTTGATATGAACCCTTTTTTGGAAATATTTTGAGTAAAAAAATGCCTTCTTGACTATAAATCAGTAATGCTGCATATTCCTCCCCACCCACCCATACACACCACCAACACCTTTTCCACTCTGAATGCTACAGAAGAATCCTGCTTAGGAAAACAAGAGAATATAACAATAAATGATATTACAATGTTGCTTTGAAATGAGAATTGGTAGTATGGAGGCCGGGGAGAAACAGATGGGAAGGAAATGTACCCGGAGAGAATGATTTTTGTTTAAATAAGTTCATAATATGTGAAACGCACGATGGAAACTGACAGGGGAAGTGGAGGATCATTGTTTGAAAAGCATCAATATAAACACAGATGCAAAAGAAATTGGCTTGGGAGATGGAAGAGCCTAGCTTGAATAATGTTGTGATACCAATAAAAACCATAAAAAGAGGAAAATATATGGAGTGGGTGATTATTTCTGTGAGGCTTGAAGACGCACATATCCACTGATACCGGGGGAAAGGAAAATACACCTCTGCGATCCCTTCGTTGGCGATTTTTGCTACAGTTCATAATTCTTCCAGGTTTTGCCAAATCACAACTTGTCTATCTACTTGGCTGTATGCTAAGCAAACATCTAGCTTAGAATGAAAGGGGCTGTATATGGGTCAGTCTTGGGAAATATAAAATATGGAGCTGTGACGCATGCACAGGTTCAAGCCAGATCTCGGCCCTTGACATCCACACTAGTTAATGAGAACCGTGGAGTGTTTCAGGCAGGGAGAGGACGGGGGAGCTGTCCTCACTCACACTCAGCTGACCAGCCACTCCTATCTTGCTTAGGGGAGCCTCTCAGTTTCCTATACCCCTCCTCTCTGGCTTCACTACTTGCCAGACTATGTCTGTTACCAGATTCGGGGCACAGGGGTGGAGAGAAGTTTGTTGGTTACATGGTAATATTTATCAAATACATCAGTATAAAGAATAACTGTTCCCCACTGGCACTTTTTAGTATTCCACTGGCCTGTATGAAAGTCTTTTGATTGAATCCATAAAAAGCAGCCATGGATGATAATAGCAATAGCCAGTTTGTATTAAGAACAACATACCTGCCAGGAATTGTGGGAAGCACATTCTCTACATCATCTCATTGAATCCTCGCAACAGCCTATAGAGTAGGCCGATTACACTACTACCCCCCCCCATTTTGCAGATAGGGAAAATGAGGCTCAGCGAGGTGCAATACATTGACCAGAGCAGGATGGCTCTCAAGGAGAGCCCAGCACAGGTCTCCCAAAGTTCATGCTGGCTGCTTTGGTTCAATAGAGATGACTGATCTTACACACGTGGCATTATTTGAGATATGGCAGAAAAGTTCACCCTAACCTCAATCTTCCTTTCAGAGGTTCCTGAAATGTTATCATTAATAATTTAACACTTTGTATTAAGCTTTGCTCTCTTCTTGTAGGGCTTATCTTGCAAAGGACCAATGTCTTTTAAAAAAAAGTGTATCCATCTATTTTCCTCAAGGACAATTAAGACCTTGAAAAGCCCTGGGCAATGGAAACAGTAAAGGGTACATTAAAGAGAGGGAGGAGTTAAGACAACCGTTACCTACTTCACAGTGTGTGTGTGTGTGTGTGTGTGTGTGTGTGTGTGTGTGTGTGTTTTACTGGGGATTGAACCCAAGGGCATTCTACCTCTGACCTACACCCCTAGCCCTTTTATTAGTTTCTTTTATTTTGAAACAGGGTCTCACTAAATTGCTGATGAACCTAGGATCAAGGCTCCTGTCTCAGCCTCCCAAGTGCTGGGATTATAGGTGTGTGTCACCATGCCTGGCTCTTCATAGTCTTATTATAGATAAGCCATGTGGGGAGGAAGGAGAGCAAAATTCACCAGGAATGATTTCAACGAAATATAAAACATTTCAAATATAAGAAGACATTGTCATGATCAATAGCAGGAAGCTAAGGGTCCCTCCCTAGAGATTCACAAGGTGAGGGAGAGACTGTTCTTGGTTGAGCAGAAGAGGATCTGCTAGAAGACAGAAGATGGAGAAGGTGATAGCCAGAGGGGGGTTGTCCTCAGCTGCTAACCAATGAGCTGGTGCTGAATTGATTGGCAATCCACTTGGAACTTTGTGAGATAGACGCATCCTGTTTCATCTTACTTCTGTTATCGTGGGCAGAAGAAGCGACTCTTCACTGTGAACAGGGTCACTGTGGAAAAGCAATTCCCTTGGGATAAGAACCAGGAGGAAGAATAAACAGGAATGGAGGGGTAAAGTTCCTTCTTGGTGATAATTGGAAGGGGAAGACCCTTCATAAAAAGTGACAAGTGATCTTTTCAGCGCGGCGATAACGTCTGGTTGATCTGATGCATGGCTGCCCTGACAGTGTTGTCTGAAGAGAGAAAACTGTACTAAGGCTCACAGCATGTGTGGGTGGAGCTGCTTTTTTCAAATCAAAACATTATTTTTTTTCACCAGTTGCAATTTGTAGTTCAACCAGCAATGATAGGATTTTATTTTAAATCCTTTTTTTCTGCTTGTTTGAAAACCCTTAGAATGTGCAGCTCTCAGTCCCAAACATAAAAACTTATTTTTTAAGTGAAGCCAGACAATCTGAATAAAAATCAAATCAGAGACACACTTTTTCTCTGCTATACAGGACACACAGTGGAGACCAAAAATCCCTTTGAAGGGTCTGCTGGTTCATTCTCCCCACTGGAGGCAAGATGGACGGACTCCACAGCTGGCTGTTCCTCACTTCATGGGACCATCAGGGACTTCATTTTGCCTCGTTGCCTCTGTGTCGTTGGTTTGCCCTGGTCTTTGGAGTGAACATCAGGTCACTCTATGCATTCCCGCCTCCCCAGCCTTGGCTCTGACATTATAATGGCAAATCCTTTCTCTTATATTGTCTGTCCTGCTCCAGAAGTCTCAGCACTTTATCTTAAAGCTGACAATGTGGTATCTTTGTTCTCTCACTCTGGGGTTAAAGGTGACCCCTTGTCAGCAGCTGGAACAGAGATGGTCATGATGGGGAAGAGGAAATATTAAGCCAGGTAACATCTCAAAGTGTTACTCTGCCTGACCATTATTATTCTAACCTCATTTGCCTAAGAAGATACTACATAGGACTGAGTTTATCTGAAAGTGATGAGATTAAGTTTCTGCATCAAATCGAATGGAGGGTTCAGATTTAGAAAATTAAATCACCTTTTAGGGAAATGAAGAAACTTATTTTTGTTTACCTGAGCCCATGAAGATTCATATCCAACGAATAGGTAACGTTCCACGGAGACACTTGTATTACACATCGTTAAGAAACAATGTAAATAAGGATTTCCCGGCATAATCATTTGCACACCCTTCATTAGTGCGAAGCCCAGCACTTCTCCGTGCCCTAAAGGAATATGAGTTGCTCAAATAAATTCTTCCACCCTGAGCTAGGACTGCTGCAGGAGATAAAAGTTCCAGCCTGAACTTGGCTAGCTGCAAGACACCATCCCATTAGGATGCTTTCCTCAATTAATTATGCAAATGGTTATTGATTATTAATTAGAACATTTAGTGATGTTATTAAGAACTTGGAAGATAAATCTTTTTGACTTGTATTTAACTGGTAGATTGTACAGGCAATAAAGAGTACATGAGCAATAGCTGCATAATTACATTTTATGAATAGCAGAAACCTGTAAGGAATGTGGAAAGATTTAATTGACATTTAACAAGATAACTACAGCAAATTAATTAGGAATTATCTGCTAAAATATGAATTAACTTCTAATAATATTTTAACCAGCTACTCTAGGATGCTCGTATCTTCCTATTGTTGCTAAAATACCTAAATAAAATATCCTGCTAGTTAAGAGGAGAGCACTAATCTGCCTCCCAAATAATAAATCAAGTTTTATTGAGATTTATTGTGTGTCCGTGATAGATAAAATGGCATGTGGTTCCTGCCATCATGGCATTTGAAGCACAGTTAGGGGAAAGAGTTCAGCAGAAGGAACTTTAATCTCATTTTAAAACCTGGTTCACTTACCTCTTTCATTCTCCATGTGACCATCTATAAAATGGGAAGTGATAATATCTCACTCAGGGTTTGTGTACAAATGGCTGTCTTAGTGTCTGCTACTTAGGGATCATTCAATAACTTTGTTCTCATCTCTTGTGTGTTTGTGTGGTATTAGGGATTGAACCCAAGGGTGTTCTGCCACTGAGCTACACTCCCAGCCCGGTTTTATTTTTTTTTATTTTGAAACAGGGTTTCGCTAAGTTGCTGAGGGTCTCACTTAGTTGCTGAGGCTGGCCTTGAACCTGCGATCCTCCTGTCTCAGCCTCCCAAGTACTGAGATTACAGGTGTGTGCCACCAAGGTCAGCAATTTTGTCCTCATCTTACTGCATGATTCTAAGAAAGTGGAACCAGTGAACACAGTTTCCACAATGCAAAAGAAGGTGTTTTCCAAAGTGTCATGGGAAGTAGTGTTTGTAAACCTAACACTAGAACATTCTAACGTCCTTCAAAGAGACAATGATCAAATACGTGGTGATGACATAGAACGGCTTGCACCAGAGTGAGGCTCATGCAGGTGGACCAACATGGACAGATGCCCAGTGATTTTACAAAATATAAACGTATGATGCTACTTATTTAAAATGGGTACATACAATACAAATACTACACATTCTTTATGGGCACACACACATTACATGTATTCTCTCTCTCTCTCGTGTGTGTGTGTATGTGATATATATATATATATATATATATATTTATATACTTAAAATATATAAAATATATATTATTATAATATATAATTACATATATATAATTATAAATATATATATATATTTACCCATATTACCCATGCAAGGGGGAAGGGGCCAGCATTATTCTTTCTGAGTGGTCAAAGGGAAATTTAGCTTTGTCCTTGAAGTTCTCTTTAAAAAGGACATGTCCATTATATCACCTGTGTAATTAAAATTTAAACTATAGGAAAGAAATGGGATTGGAATGTAGATAAGGCCCGAGAGCGGCTTGGAGAGCAATAAAGGTGGTAGAGTGCCAGCAGGGAGTGGGAGAGGTCAGGCACAGGAACACGCATGGGGTCCCGTGCCTGGACAGGCCTGGCACTCAGTATATGCCTACTGAATGCATGAACAAAGGTGGGGGGCTGGAAGGAACCTAGTGGAAGTAGAGGATAGAGAAATCTGACTGACTGAAAACAGAAAATACAGGGAAATGATTGAACAGACAGAAAGGGTCATAATACGGAAAGCAGGCGGAGGAGTTTGTATATGGGAAGGGGGCAGTGAGAGATCTTTGGGGTCTGCAGCAGCAGAGGGTAAGACCTAAGAAGCATTTTGAAAGACTGATTTGACAAAAGATAGATGAAAAACAGAGACCCCCAGTAGGAGGTTGCAGGCGTCAGATACGCAGTATTCATACTTGAACTGTGGAAATGGGGTGAGACAGGGAAATCTGAGAGACACTGGGAAGCACGCCATGATAGCTGACCAGGGGAGGGTGAGCTCAACCTCACTTCACACTGTCTAACCCAGGAGCCTGGAGATACAGGGAGCCCTGCCTCAGACAGAAACAGGGTTTCAACGTAGCCAGCAAGTCCAATGATTGAAATAAAAGCATTCAGCTGGGCATGATGGCTCACACCTGTAATCTCAGGACTTAGGAAGCTGAGACAGGAGGATCACAGGCTCAAGGCCAGCCTTAGCAACTTATCAAGACCCTCAGAAACTTAGCAAAACCCCATTTCAAAATAAAAAAAAATTTAAAAAGGGCTAGGGGTGTAATCTGGAGGAAGAATACCTCTGGGCTCAATCCTCAGTATCCAAAATAAATAAGTCAACTTTTGTTTTTTGCATTCTACTTTAAAATGTAGAGTTTTAGACATTTGGATAGAAATGTCCTATTGTTGAGTTGTGTACCTGAGTAAGCTATTCTAGTTGTTTTCTGAGAGGCATCAGTCAAAGCCACAGACTTTAGAGACTATACAAATACCCCAGTCACATGAAAGAAGAGAGTGGGGGAGAGAGTCAAGAGCTGGGGGCAGGGCACTCTCCTGCTCAGACGCTCAACCTGCACATCAGACGCTATTCACCAGTTGCAGGTGCTTCTAAAACAATTTTAAATGCACATCAGGGAGACCTTGCTCTTTCTTAAGAAGTAATTTTTATAATTTATTTATTTATTTACTGCAGGGCTGAGGATAGAACCCAGGGCTTCACCCATGCTGAGCAAGTACTCTATCTATCCCTGAGCCACACTCCCAGCCCAAGAAATAAATTTTAAGACTAAGGGAGGCTGCAAGGTTCAGCTAGTCAGTCCAGAAACAAAGCCAGGTGCATTACCTCCTGAAAAATGCCTTTCCCTGGCGATCTGCATTTCACTCGGCTTCGCTGTGTAAATAAAACAGTCATTGTTTATTTGCGTGTCCCCACTGTCTGGGCTCCCCTGGGAAGCCCCTGTCCGCTGCCCCTGAAATTTGATGCCCATATGACTGTGTCTCTCCTTCAAAAGCTGCCGGGAGCCTGCACTCACTGGCTCAGCCTGGGTGCTCAGCTCAGTAATATGAGAAGGGCTTCAAGCACTTCTGGGCATTTCTACCCATCAAGACATTCTCTCTCTTTTTTGTCCATTTTGACCTCACATATGCCTTGTAAGAAAAAAAAAGACGTTATTAGTGTTTTCCCCTCTGGGTTTTTTCATTTGTGAGGAAGGTAGAATATGTTATTGTACCAAGATTGCTTGGTAGCTGATGGGAAGCAACAGATGCCTGATGAAAGTAATAGACATGGAACTGGTTGCCAGCCACTGTGCTGATTGTGTCTGCATCATTTGTAATTTATATTATTCCCATTATAAAGATGAGGACATCAAGGCTTCCAAATATAACAAATAGGACAGAGAAGACCCAACACTAGAGCCCTGGTCATCTGACACCAGGGCCCCCATGCTTAGCCACATGATACAGGTTTATTATTTTGCTTTGGGGCGGTTATTTTTATTTCTTATTTATGCATCTATTTTTTTGTAATGGGGATTGAACCCAGGGGCATTCTACCTCCTAGCTACACCCCCAGACCCCTTTTATTTTGTATTTTAAAATAGGATCTCGCTAAGTTGCTGAGGCTGACCTCAAACCTGGGCTCCTCCTGTCTCAGCCTCCCAAGTACTGGGATTATAGGTGTAGGGCCCCATACCCAGAGGTTTTATTGTTTTTAATTTTAGATTCTTAGTTGACCTTTTGACTTAGCCAGGGTTTTCCCAAGGAAATGGAATTAATAGGCTGTGTGTGTGTGTGTGTGTGTGTGTGCATGTAAATATGCACACATCTATGCATGTGTGTTAATGTAACCAATAGGATGGTAATGTACCCATACAAAAAGATCTCCTATAAGGAATTGGCTCATGTGAGTCGGAACGCTGATAAGTCCCAAGACCTGCATCTGCAAGCTGAAGACCCAGGAAAGTACATTCCAGGACAAATTCCAGCAGGTTCAAGACCTAGGAAGAGCCAGTTTGAATCTGAAGGCAGGGAAAAGACAAAGCCCCATCCCAAAGGCAACCAGGCAGGAGGAATTCTCTCTTACTCCAGAGAAGGTCAGCCCCTTCGTTCTATTTGAGCCTTCAAGTGATTGCACGAGTCCCACACACATGAGGGAGGACAACCTGCTTTAATCAAGTCTGTGGATTCAAATGTTAATCTCATTCAGAAACACTCAGAATAATTTTGACCAAATGCGTGGGCAGCCCATGGCCCAATCAAATTGACACATAGAAGTAACCATCACACCTAATAGTTCTCTAGAATTGCTTTGATGCATGGAAGCTGTGATTTCCCCCCCCCCTCCGAATTTCTCTTCTTGGAAAGGTATTTCTCTTATTGTAAAGGTGGCCCCAGGAAGACAGAGAAGAAGCTCACGCTGTTTTTCGTTGGCCACCTTGTCCCAAAGCTGTCCAGCAGAGACCACACAATCCTCTCTCAGCTTTGTGCCAGGCAGAGTCCTGTATTGGACAAGACTAGATAATCAAGAATTGTCCAACTCTAGAATTCTGTGTACCTCAGTAAGTTTGTTCTTTCTGGGTCCCTTTCCTTTATCATATGGTCATAAAGCAAGCTTCTGAGCTCAGTGAAGACAAGGCATTCATTTTGGCCACTCGACTTCTTCTCCAAACTATGATGGTATTTTCCTGAGGGTATGGCAGAGTGGAGTATCTAAAAATACAGCCCTAAATTTTAGCTCTGCCAACTACTAGGTATATTCCCTTGGGCAAATGAATTCCTTAACCTCTCTGAGACTCACCGGATTGTTGCAAAGATAAACACATTAATGTGTAAACAGCACTTACAATGGTGATTTCCAGATGGTTAGTGTCCAATAAGCTCTTATCTATACTGTTATACAAGAAGGTGGCCCATTCCACCTGTGTAAGTCACTGCCTACAACCAATCATCAGGCCGGGAGATCCTTTGTCGCCACCTAGTGGCCACCGATCACACCACGGAGGTCAGACTTTCCCAAATCAACTGAATCTAAGTGCTGGCAAACTTAGGTGCCTAAATGAAAGAGGCGGAGAAAAGATAATGTACCTGTGAAACTACTACCTCCACCCCCGAAGCTTGATTTTCAGCCTCCTGCTGCTTGGTGACAGGATCTGCTTCATCAGGAAAGCACTGATG
Organism: Glis glis; assembly: GCA_004027185.1. Lineage (NCBI taxonomy): Eukaryota > Metazoa > Chordata > Mammalia > Rodentia > Gliridae > Glis > Glis glis. Next base: position 65,535 of record PVJS01002695.1, read on the forward strand.
AGCAAACACAATGAAGAATGTCTTTTGTTATAAATTGGAATTTTTATAATATTTTAAGAATCTCTTTACAAAGTTATTAAAATGTTTGGGAAGATAGGCAGAAAGTTAACCATGTGTTACAATTAAATGGAGCACAGGATGATGCAGTGCGGAGGAAAAACTTGAGTGACTCTGATTATATGGAGCCCCACGCCAGGTTTTTAATAAAATCCAGGTCAACGTGCCCTAGGCACATTGTGTTGAAGGTTTTAGCAAACTGGAGCGGAGAGCAGGCTTCAAAACTCACCTCACTTCCCTTCCTCCCTGGTTCCCAAACTCCACAGAGACATCGTTTAGGAAAAAAATGGTTAGGCAGTCTCCTTCCATTTCTCCAAATGTCAAAGTGAAGTCCAACAGAAAGCAATTAACAGATGTCTGCCCAGCAGAGAGTGTGGGAGTTCCAGGCAGAAATGAGTGCAGGCATATCTTAGCATATCACAGGGTGGCCCCATTTACTCCCCATTACCCGGCTAAAAATAGCCTCTCTGCTTCCTTAGCTTTCTGTCTTTATTAGCATCAGTCCCAACAGGTTAGCTCTTTCCCCTTGAAAGCTTCCTTAAACAAGTGGCAAGTGTGGAAAACTAAATTCGGACACTGCTCAGGTGCAAATTTCCCCCAGAGAAATTCTAGCTGCTCCCTTCAGGTAAACCACCACCAAATATTCCTGAAATTTTACCCCACATCCCACCCACCCAGCCCCACCCTAATGGCAAGAAAGCAACCAAACTGTCCCTGTGGAGAGATGGGGGGGGTAGAAAAGGGATTATATGTGGTTAGATAGGAAGATCTTATTTGTGACATTAAATGAGCAAATCATAAAGCATCTAAAATGATTAATTTCTCACTGGGGCTGTCAGCGAACTGTCATCAACTGACAGTTCTGTCATAAGTGTCATTTATAATGTCACAAGTCTATTCCCCATCAATGTCATTAAACAATTACGCTTGGTTTAGAAAAGGGAAGGGGGAGGATGGAGGAGGCTTGCAAAACCGTGTGCAATGCTGAAGCAATTATAGACTTTGCCATTCCTGGGTGGCAATCCCCACCAACAATCAAATCTTACTTGATTTGTTCATTTAGGCAAATTATCAATTATTTGGAGGCAGCAGTCTGGGTAATTTTTTCCTTCCACTGGCAGCCGCCACCAGACCCTGCCAGGATTGATATCAACGGGATGGAGACAGAGCTTTGATAATTAGCCCTCTCGGCCCCGGAGCCCACGGCCCTGCGCTCCCTTTTTGTGCTTGATCTGGCGTGTTTTCTTCGTCAGCGCTTGGCATATGGATGAGACCGCTAATTCTGCGAGCTGTTTAAATAAAGACTGCTCTTCTAATGAGTATGCCTGTGCTCTCCCTTCCTTTCAAATTGTTTTGGTAAATGCAACCTGTTATGCAGCTTCTCCCTCCCTCCCTCTCTTCCACCTTCAATTTTCTTTTTCTTGTGCTGGGCCATTTTGTTGGAGTCCCACTCATTCCCCCAGGCTTCTGTCTATAAGAAGAGGGCTGTTTCAATGGATAGGGTCACCAGAATGGCAATGTGAGTAATCTTTTCTGATTACTATATAGCACCAATAGAAAAACATGTGTAGGAGTGCAGGAGGAGGTAGGGAGGGTAAGGCTATGGCCAGAGCTTGTGAGGACGAGAAAGATAAAGACAGGACATTATAGAACTCTATAACAGGATTCCCTCTTGGAACAAGGTATGTGCAGCCAGGCCTGGAAAGGGTAAGTTTCTTTTGATGGTAGGGATTGGACCCAGGGGCATTCTAACTACACCCTCAGCCCTTTTTATTATAAAACAGGGCCTCACTAAGTTGCTGAGGGTGTTTCTAAGTTGCTGATGCTGGCCTTGAACCTGTGATCCTCCTGTTTCAGCCTCCCAAGGACTGGGATTACAGGTATGCACCAGCAAGCTGGGATTTTTAGAGTAAGTTTCTTTTTAAGGGCACCAGGGAGTAGGCCAGAGAGGGCCTGAATGTTTATCAAAACAAAAGAGACTCTCCTATAGAGTGTAGACTGGGCTATTGCCATTCAAGCCTTGAGTCCTCCTATAGATCCGACCTGGTTCCAGGCAAATCCCAGAAACTGGTGCATAACTGTACTCAGTTCATTTTGATGACTTTGGCTCTCTTGTTGGCATCTGGGGTGGACATCTGTTGTTTTTGCCTGCCAGTATCTCTCCTCTTCTGTAAAGAAGACTCCTGTTTTTGCTAGCAGACGCAGTCCTTTCTCACTTTCAGATTGTGTGTGTTCTTTGGGTGGGCCTGACCCACTCCTAGCTCCAGCTGTGAGCACCTGGCCGTGCTCAGTGACAGCATCCTGTCCCGCTGGCCACAGTAATTAGTCCAGAGAAGGAAGGTGACCCGAATCGATGCCGTGGTAGTCCACCCTGAACTATTCCAGGTACTAAAGAGATGGAGCCTGAGTCTGGAAATGCTGCGGGCTCTCTTGCCATCCTGAGAGAAAGTGCACGTAAGAATGAGGTCAGGTCAGAAAAGGGCAGGGAGAGAGGACCAGGAGTTACTGATGCACCTGCTCCAGGGTGCTGAGCTAGTATCGGCCTGGACTTTTTAATTAGAGTGACCAATAGATTTCATTTTCACCCATGCTTAGTCAGGATACATTTCTGTTACCTGCAACCAGAATTCTGACTCATCTAGATCCTCCTTTTTTTCTAGCTTTGCACATCTTGCCTCTGTTTATATCCAGTTGCTCTGGGTCTGTTTCTATCTCCTGATTACAATATGAAGCTTTCTATTTCTTGCCTTTGTTGTAGCTTCATTGTGGTTTGATAAACTGCCCAAACTCTTTCCCTGCCTCCAGCTATGACCCGATGGTAGTGGAGGTTCAGGGTGGAGAATTGCCGTTCAGCTTTCTGAAATCCTATGCCAGCATTTCAAGCTTCCTTGCTAACTGGCTGTGTTGAAGCCAGCTCTTGGAATTTTTTTTTTTTTGCGGTACCAGAGATTGAACCCAGGGGTGTTCTACCTCTGAGCTACACCCCCAGCCCTATTTTTTATCCTTTATTTTGAAACCGGATCTCACAAAGTTGCAGAGGGCTTCACTAAGTAGCTGAGGCTGGCTGTGAACCCAGATCATCTGGTCTCTGCCTCCCAAGTACAGGGATTACAAGCATGTGCCACCATGCCCGGCTCAGCTCTTTGAATTTAACTGAGGGTAGCTGAGGCCCTATTACTCAAGTGTCCCCTTAAAATCTTAGCAATAGTTAAATGGAGAGAGAGAGAAAGAGAGAGAAGGAATGAAGATGACGGAGGAGGGAGTGATACAGGGAGGGAGGCAGAAGAGAGATAGAAGAACAGGGCATGTCCCTGTCTCGTGTCCCCACATGTAAACACAATGTCATGATGTCACATTGCCCCTTCCTAGGGCCACAAGTGCTTAAGGTTTTTTGAGCCGGGGTAGAGGACGGGGTGAGAATCTGGCTTAAGCTCTTATCTTAAGCACAGCTCAGCTGGAAGTGGCCCTATTCTCAAGTTCTAGCTCTTATTTTTCTAAATATTCTTTTCCTGCTTAGTACCATTCACAGATTATCGGTTTCCATCCCTCCTTCCCCCACTTCTCTAATTCTCAGGCTACATGTGCATCATGTCACCTCCTTTCCTCCCATCATTGTCTCTTCTATTCTGCCTTGGATGCCAGGAATCTCCAGCTCTGACAAGGTGGCATTTATGAAACCACTCCGGGCTGCTCCGCAGAGAGGCTCACTGGTGCACACTCGCAGGGGGAGCGCAAAGAGCACTGGGCTGGGGGGCTGGTTATTGCACCTGGTGTACCATTTGGACAGCGCCTATTTGTGCCAATGAGAAGTCTGGCAGAAAGAGGAGAACTGGGTCCATTAGGTGCCTGCTTTGCCCACAGTGCCACATGCCAACAATCCTCTGCTGAATTGACAGGCTTTCTGGGTGAATTGACTAGCTCTTGTCATCTGGTAGACTCAGAAAGAGTCTTTAGTTTGCAAAAGATAACTTACACATTGACCTGAAAGAACTACAGAATCGAATAAACAAGAGTGATTTTTTGCTGCATTTTTCAAAAAGAATTGGAGAAAAAAATAGTGAGAAAAAATTGGGGAGGAGAGTGAGGGAGATGGCACCCGATAGCAGATCTGCCTGGACCACCCCAGCTGTGCTGCGCTGGGAGCCAGGTTTGCCCTGCCCCCGCAGATCTAGTGGGGGGCCCAGGTGTTTCTGGAACATTGAAGTGATTCTGTGCTTGATATCAAAACTAATGCCAGGGGAAAAAAATCTAAATTACATTTAAAAGGAATCTACCTTTTTTATCTTTTAACCTTAGGCCTTCCCCAGCCATGCAGAAAAATCAATCTTGGCTAATCCACTGACCAAGAAAAAGGGAAAAAACAGACAAGAGCATTGCATTAAACAGCTGCTTTATGTTTAAAGAGGTATCAGAGAGGAGGTGATACGGCAGCTCAACAGTAGGATACGGGCTCAAAGGGCTGAATTTAGGGACTTCTTATCCATGTTCCCTGGCTGATCACCAGCCAGGGAGACAGAGGATAGAGTCACATTACATTTTAGCTTATAGATTGTAAGCCAACAGCACAGAGAAGCTTTGCTGAGCAGTTGCTTTCTTGACAACTCTTTGCTGAGAGCCAGAAAAACTGATTTCTTCTCTGTCCTTGGTAGAATATAGCCAACCACATGACCATTATGTAAGTATTAGATAGAAAATTCAAGATAGCATTATGCCACCTGTGATATAATAAAGAATATATCTAAGCCAGGAAGGATGGCACATGCCTATAATCCCAGTTCTTGGAAGGTTGAGACAGGAGGGTTTCAGATTTGAGGCCAGCCTCCGCAACTTAGTGAGACCCTCAGCAATTTAGTGAGACCCTGTTTCAAAATAAAAAAAGGGCTGGGAGTGTAGCCCAGAGGAAGAATGCTCCTGGGTTCAATCCCCAGTACCAAAAAAAAAAAAAAAAAAACAAGAAAATATCTAGACATTGTTACTAGTTACAGCACAGAGCTATAAAAATCCTTGGAATTTTCTAGTAGTAGAAGTGTCTTGTTGTTCGTAAGTCCTCTCTGACCTTATCTCAGTTTATGCTAACAAGATGACTCAGGATGGGCACTTAGAGAGTCTCAGGGAGGAGCTAGACTCAAAGAAGGGGCTGGAGGTGCCAGAAAGACGAAGGGCATAATTTAGAGAGCTGGAACTTGCAGACTGACTCCCAGATGCCAGGGAGAGAGAAGGTAGTTCAATCATGACCAATGATGTAATCGATCGTGCCAATTTAATGAAAACCTGCATAAAAACTCATGAACATATCAGTGACCAGGAGGGTAGTGCACTCTGACTTCATGAACAGAAGCTCTGCCCTGGGGACCTTTCTAGACCTTGTTCCATGATTCACTGGGCTAGTCATTTGCATCATTTATAATAAGACAGTGATTATAAGCATGGGGCTTTTCTAAGTTCTGTGTCATTCTAGAAAATAATGGAACCCTGAGAGAGCTGCAGGAAACCCCAGATTTGTAGTTGATGATGTAGAAATGTAGGTAGCCTGGGACCCCACTTGTGGCTGACATCTGAGACAGGGCAGTCGTGTGGGGGACCTTGCTCTTTACCTTGTCCCGACTGACTGTAACGGGGCGATCGGAATTGAATGGGATTGTAGGACACCCAGTTGGTGCCAGAGAGTTGGTGTCAGAAGTCACTACCTGTTAAGCATTCTCAAGTAGAGAAATGACATCGCTGAGCTCCACTGAGACTGTTATCACCTTATATTTTCATAGCAATAAAGTAATTGGTTAGGCAAATCACCTGAGCTAAGAGGGAAACTTCCTAGAATGTGGGACTGGAAGCACCAGGGGATAGAGTTCACACTACCGTTCTACAGCAGGACGGCTCTTCCCACATCTCAAACGCATGCTTTGCTTGCAATTTTCTCCTTATAGTGTACACACACACACACACACACCATTGACACACACACATACACACCATACACACACACACATACACACCATACACACACACAATTCATACACACACATACATACCAAACACACACCTACACACCATTCACACACATACACACCATACACACACACCATTCATACACAAACACATACACACCATACACACACACACCATTCATACATATGCACATATACACACCATATACACACACACCATTCATACACACACACATACACACCATTCACACACACACACCGCACACACACGCACCATTCACACACATGCACACATACACACACACACCATTCATACACACACGTACACACCATACACACACACACCTACACACCATTCACACACATACACATACACACCATACACACACACACACACACACACACACACACACATCCAGCAATGACTCCAACCTCAACTTTATTTTTAGCCAGAGCACTTATTACCCCTTGGCATGAGATGAATTTGCTGAGGCCTCAGGAAGAGAAGAGTGACCTGACAGATCACGGAGGAGACCGCCCAGATATGACAGAATGGGGAGTGTGGCTATAGCAATCAGTAAGGATGACCACAAATATTTTCATACCTTTTCTGCTTTTTATTGTGGTAAAATATACATAGCACCGCACACCTGTAATCCCAGCTACTCAGGAGGCTGAGGCAGGAGGGCCTAGGCAACTCAAAATAAAATTTAAAAAGGGCTGGGGAATTTAGCTCAGTGGTACAATGCCTCTGGGTTCAGTCTCCAGCAACACACACACATATAATTTATCATTCTAATCATTTTAAGTGTACGGTTTTCTGGCATTAAACCATTCATATTATTCCTCAATGATCGCCACCATCCATATCCTGAGCTTTTTCCCAAATTGAAAGTCTGTACCCACTAAACACTAACTCCCAATTCCCTGGCAACCGCCATTCTGTTTTCTGTATCTAATCTTCTGACAACTCTAGATATAACTAGAATCACATTACCTGTCCTTTTGTGACTGGCTTCTTTCACTCAACATAATGTCTTTAAGACTTATTCATGCTGTAATATGTGTCCGAATTTCCTTCCTTTTAAAGGCTGCTTAATATTCAGTTGTACGTCAATACCACATTTAGTTTTCCCATTCATCTGTTGATGGACACTTGAGTTGCTTCCAATTTTTGGCTATAGTGATTAATGTTGCTAGAAATGTCAGTGTGGTAAACAAATACCTGAGTCTCTGCTTTCAAATCTGTTGGGTATATACCCAGAAGTAGAATTACAGGATCACATTGTAATTCTATGTTTAATTCTTTGAGGAATGGCCATACTATTTCCCCAGCAGCTACACCATTTTTCCTTTTTAAAAATTATATATATTTTTTGTATTTCAAATTGGTAATACTTTCATGTAGTACAAAAACAAGATTAATAGCAGAGTATCTACCTTTTACCCCTGTCTCGGAGCTATTTACTTCTCTTCCCGGAGACAGCCAATGTTATTACTGTTCTACTGTAGCACCCCAAGTCACCCTAATATCCAAGCAAGTTCAAAATCCAGGCTGAGCCTGGCTTTCCTAACAAAAAAGATTCTTAAATCTATCCACCTTTTGCACAGAGAAGGGGTTAATGGCAAGCAGAATTCTGCAATGCCTTGTACATAATGAAGAACAAATACCCTTTTAAGATGAGCATTATAAAAGCACCAACATGTTATTATCCAAAATATATGAAGTGTCTTTTTTTTAGTCCTTAATACCACATTGAAAGCATTACCTAATGCCCACTCCAAAAGATTAGCTCCCTTTGAAAGAAAAGAGTCGACATGCATAACACATCACGGCACCATCCTGCATCTTTTCTATTTGGGTTCTCAGTGAGACATTCCCTGGTTGAAGGGAAAGAGCATTTGTGGAATGGCTCTTGGGGCTTAATTGGTATTTCTTTCTTTTGCCTGCCGGTATAATCCAGGAGAGGAGTCTGCAAGGCAATTTAAGAACATTAGCATTGTTCCTAAATACCCACGTCCGAGGTTAGTGAATGCAACTGGAAAAGCCCAAAGAGCACCAAGAGAGATTAAGGGAGTTTTTGAAGCAGAACCCATGATTCTAATGAACTTGGGCTGTGCCTCACAGAAGAAGAAAAAGCTATCTAAATACATTAGGGCCCGCAGAGCAGACAGCAGAGGGGAGGCAGGTACCTGAGTGCCAGAGATGTTCTTGGTAAGTTGCAAAACGTTGCAAATAGATTGGGTAGCCTCTGAAGTCCTAAGTCACTACAGGGTGCTAATTATGATTTCCATACTATTGGCAAGAGAGAGATTCCCCCAGCAGGGCACATGAGAGCATTCCAGCTGCCCCCATGAATGTCCCCCTGCGTCCCTCCTGTGGAGGCCTCTGCTTGGTCTCCTCCTCTCACTGTGCAGATAAATTAATATGTTTGGAGACTGGAGAAGGGTTTGTGGAAAGGAAGGAGCACCTAAAGCTAGGCCCGGTAGGGCATACCTGTAATCCCTGTACGTGGGAGACTGAGACAGGAGGATCACAAGTTCGAGGCCAGTCCCAACAACTTAGTGAGAGCCTGTTTCAAAATAAAAAATAAGAAGGGCTGGGGTTGTACCTCAGTGGTAGACCCCTGGGTTCAATCCCCAGTACCCCCCCCAATACACACACAAAAAAGAGGAGTGTATGATAGGTTAGTACCAGAAAGATATAATTTTGAGTGTTTTTTAACTTTAATATGATTGTTACCTCCATGATGGGCTGTATAGGGTCAGTGGGATCCCATTTCAACACCTGCATCCCCAAAGAACAATAGGAAATAGCAGTTATAGATTGTAAGCAAATATCATCTGTTACTCTGAGATTGCAGTGCATACCTGTCTGCCTTCTGGGGTTCTGTGGGGGAGGGGGACTGGAGCAACCCACCACCTGGAGCTGGGCCAGGCGTCACAGGTTGAGAGTAGAGTCCTCTGCAAAACTGCCCTCACTGAAGACACCACTTGCAGATTCTGGAGTTCCCAGGCTTTCCTCACTTCTGAACAGGGGTTACCATCATCCCTTAGGGTTTAACAATGTGCTAGAACAAACCACAGGACTCTGGAAAGCACTATACTTACAATTACAGTTGTATTCTAGCAAAAAGATGCAAATCAATCAGAACCAGCCAATAGGAGAGACACATACAGCAATGTCAGAAGGGTTCCAAATGCAAAGCTTCCTTTGTCTTCTTCCCATGGAATCAGGTGCATCACCCTCCTCACACATCCCTGGGTGATGATACAGAGTATTACCCACCCAGGAAGCCCAGCTGAGCCTCTGTGTCCATAAGTTTCATTGTGCTTCATTGCATAGGTGTGATTAATTGAGCCATTGCCCATGGGACTCAACCTCCAGACCCTCTGTCCTCTAGTGGTTGGTCTTATACCAAAGTTACTCAAATCCCCAACACCCTAATCTTGTGATTGGTCTTTCTGGCATGATCAGCCTCCTTCTAAGTCTTTTTCTTAACATACATTACCCAGGACCCCATCTTGAGTCATCTCAGGAACATAACCTATCAGGAAGTATAGGAAATTTGAAGGGTTTAGAGACTACCTCCCAGGAACAAAGCCCCACTAAATCCTTTATTATACAGAGGCTAAGGTAGGTAGAGGACAGTAAGGGCAAGAGGAATGGGTTAGGGTGGGAGATGATGTGGTCATCCAGGAAGCAAAAGCTTGCATTCTAGTTAGATTTCATTCTATCATCTTAAGCAAGTTCCTTAATCATCTTCAGTCTTACGTCGTCTTCTCTTCATTTATAATAATAATTGATGATGTCATTTAATGAATACTTACTAAGCAGCAGATGCTGCACCAAGAACATTGCTTACTTCATCTCGTTTATTCTTCATGATAAACTTGCAACTTTTGTCATTTTATTGTCTCTACTTTGTAAAGAGTGGAGAGGACAGAGATTTCAGGAGATTAAATAGCTTGTTCAAATAAGCAGAGGAGTTGGCACTCAAACACAACTGGGAGTCCAAAGTTCTCATTCTTAAGTTTCCATTTTTAACATGATGCTGACAACCTTTCTCTTGTCTGAGGGGCATACTGGGAAAATAAATGAGACAGAGAGAAATTATTATAATCTGAAAGGGAAGAACCTTATACTTCAAGGTTATAGGATTACCATTATCATTATGTCACTGATTATTAGTGTGAGCAGTATTATTTTATTATTATACGTCACCTTAATCTACTTCTCACAAAACGTTTTCCACTTACCAGGAGTCCGAATTATAAGGAAAGAACCCTGTCAGAGAGGAGGCCAGTCATTAAATTAGATTTAACAAAATCCCATGGAGTTCCTCAAACATATGTTAAATACTTACTATGCGCCACTGTACTTGTACCCTGGAAGAGAAGGAAAAATGACTAAGACATAGGCCCTGCTGTAAGACAAGTACGCATCGAATAGCACAACACAAGGCAGATGGGACACATGTCCTAAAACACTGAGGACTAGCAGGATATATAGCAGATAAATTTTAAGGGGTCAAGGAGAATTTCATAGTCAGACCTTGAAGGATGGATGGAAAGAATTTTGAGGGACTTGGATGAAGAAGATGAGGTTTTCTGGAGATTGGAGTTGGGTTGCAAAATCAAGAGATCCAATTCAGAGTTTCCAAATGGTGGAGAATGGGTATATAGTTTAGTGGTAACCTTTTATTGTAGGATGAGCACAGAACTCAAAATTCAAATTCGGGCTTGACTAGTTTTAAAATGTTGCACAGAACTCTAGTTCTTCCATCACTACTTTGTCCATTGAAAGTAATGAAGGCAAATAATGTATAGCTCTTATGGCTTTTGTTGGAGTCAAATGAGGACTCTATTGAAAAACCTATTCTGTGAACTAAGCAACATCAAACAAATGTTAGGCTTTACAATGTGTGCATGTGCGTGCGTGTGTGTGTGTGTGTGTGTGTGTGTCTGGGCGGGTGGGTGTTACTGATGTTTGAACCCAGAGATATTCTACCTCTGAGCTACACCCCCGGCCCTATTTTTAATTTATTTTGAAACAGGATCTCACTAAGTTGCTGGGGTTGGTCTCGAACCTGCTATCCTCTTGACTTAGCCTCCCAAGTACTGGGATTACAGGCATGCACCACTGTGCACAACTTAGAATATCATCTTTCTTTTTTGTCTGAATTATAGGAAACCAGCAAGGTCCTGATAGATAGTGTCAATAAAAGAGAAACCCATCTCTGGAGGGCTTCTCTTATTACATACCCAAGATATGTAATAAGGTGAGGAGGCTGAGCTTTGTCCAGTAGGATCTAAGAAGTCTTGTTTTGTGTCACTTTGTCTTGGTTTGTTGTGTTTAAGGTGATGATACCATCATTAGTAATTATCATTTCAAGAAGAGCAAGCTTAACTCTAAGAAAAGGTACAATTGTCCATCTGGAATCTCCAGTGAGGAGAACCATGGAATTTAGTTTGAGTTGTCTCTGCAGACTATTTGAGCAGGTTTACTTGGTAACATCTTAGAAAACAGACAAGAGCCCAAAGACAACGGAGTTCCTCATGGCCCCATCCTGAAGCCAGAGAGAGGTTAGATGATCCGTGAAGGTCCTGTCCAGCCTGGGACCTTGAAACACTTCTATCAACAAACCTGGTGGTCTACATACTCATCTTTCCACCTCTCCACTTACCTTATATGACTCTCAGAAGCTGAGAGAAGGAGAAATGCGCGTTCTCATTTGGCATCATAGTCAGGGTTGGAGAGAGAGAGAGAGAGAGTGCAGAAAAACAGCTATCACTTTAAAGTATCCAAAATATTCAGGTACAATTAATTTTCTAATAAGTAGAGATTTCAAAGAGATTTACCTTAACTAAGCTTGACTGTAAAAATTTAATCAAATAATTTTAATTAACTCTGTAATTATATAGGTGTGCTTGGATATCATGAAGCTAGAACCTAAATATCTTTATTTAATACCAGGATTAACTGTTTTAAATTAGCTTATTATAAAATTTTTAAACATATAAAAATATAGAGAAGGTAGTATAATGAATGTTTATGTATTATTCACCCATATTCAACAATTGTGAATATTTTACCATATTTACTATTTTACCATATCTACTCCTTTCTTTTCTTTTCTTCTCTTTTTGGTATTGGGGATTGAACCCAGGGGTATTTTACCCCCAGGCTTATATCCCCAGCCCCCTTTTTTATTTTTTATTTTGAAACAGGGTCTCACTAGGTTGCTGTGAGTTTCACTATTGCTGAGACTGTTCTCGAACCTGAGATCCTCCTGTCTCAGCCTCCCAAATACTGGGATTATAGGCATGCACCACCATGCCTGGCTTACTCCTATCTTTTCTATTTATAAAAGTCACAATTTTACATTCTGCATAGATACTAGTGATTATTACATCTTCATTGTCCATTGAACTCTAGATTTATAAAGTACCTTCATCTCTTTCAATATGTGTTGGCATGAATCTTTATTTTTTTTGATATTTATTCTTGGTACCTTATTTCCCATCTTTTCTGATGCTATAGCTTTCAATTTATTTTTATCTACCTGCATAGCTTTCAGAAACCTATGAAAGCTTTCTGGATATAAATTGTACACATTTTGTTAGGTTTGGGCCTACATACTTTTTTGTTGTTATTGTAAATAGCCTGTCTTTTCCATTAAAATCTTTCACTAGTTATTGTTTGTATTTAATGTTTACTAATTTCTACCAGTAGATTCTGCATACTGCTGTCCTACTAAATTCTATTCTTGTCTATAGCAGTCTTTTTCACTGGTTGAGTTTTGCAGATATGTAATGTCTCCAATCTTTTATACTGTCACGTCCACAGCCCAGTTGTGCCAGGGCATTGGGGTAGGTTGAAGGCAGACCAAAGAAAGTACCAGGAGACAGCATAGGAGACATATGGTTTATTGGGGAAAGCTTACAAGAGATCAGTGACTGCTCCAAGAAGAGTTCAGTGGTGACAGGCTGATAGATAACACCTCCATCCCTCAAGGTGCTATGCCAAGCAGCATCTCCTCCTCCTTCACAGCATTTTGTCCAATAGCTGCAGGCTGGATGAGTCACATGTGTCCTTTGTACAGTGCCCTCGGTGCCTCACTCAGAGAGGGGCTTCATGTGCCAGGCTACAGAAGCAATGCCATCTTCAGCATCAACTTCCTTCCTTTCCTTGTGTCACCATTATACCAAGGACAACAGTTCGGGGCACATGCAAGAAAATAGCTTCCTACAGATAATACTAATTTTGTGGTAGTTCCCAATGCGCATGAGAGAAAGCCAGTGTTCTTCATGCTCATGTGTATCTGACTCTCTGGCCCAGGCTTGCTTTCATTGTTCCCTTAACTTGGCTGGATTTGGGTGGCATTCAGGGACCTGGTATAATATACTTTTGGAAATTCTACAATTTTGTTTTGCATTTTCCCTTTGACCCAAGGATCTTTAAGAAAGGGTTTTAATGGCTTATTGTTTCTATTTTCTGAAATTAACTGAGGCTTTTCTCTGTGTTTTAACATATGGCAAAGGTTTGTAAATGACCCAAATGCACTTGAAAAGAAAGCATATTCTTTATAATTCAGACTCAGGGTTCAATATACAGCTGTGTGGGCTACCTTACTGATTTTTTAGGTCTTCCATATCCTTAATATTTTAAATCCCCTTATTTTAAAAGAGGTGTGGTAAAAAAAACCTTATGTTATTAGTGTTTTTCCATCCCTTCTTTTATCTCCTGTATTTTCTATTTATAAAAGTTATGATTTTACCTTCTTCATAGATATTAGTGATTGTTATATTTTTACTGTGCATTATTTATTTATTTATTTATTTATTTATTTAGTGATAGCGGGGATTGAACCCAGGGGCATTCTACCTCTGAGCTACAACCCCAGTCCTATTTTTTTTAATTTATTTTGAAGCAAGGTCTAACTAAGTTTATGAGGGTCTCACTAAATTGCTGAAACTGGTTTCACACCTGAGATCCTCTGTCTTAGCCTCCCAAGTACTGGGATTACAGGTGTATGCCACCATGCCCGGCTCATTGTACTCTTTAGATGTGTAAAGTGGCCTTCATCTCTTCCAATGTTTTTTGCCATGAATATGTATTTTTCTGATATTCATGTTATTTCCTCTCCTTTCTTTTTATTTCTCCTTCATTGGCATATCTTTAGCTATATTTTTATTCTTAGTCTTTTTGATTCACTGCCCACCTTGGAATGTTTTATATAACAGCATAGAGATGGATTTACTTTGTTAAAATAAAAAAGTTGTTTTCTTTTGGAGGTGAATAGGGCCCACTTATATTTATAGATATAATAATTTTCCTCAGTTCTATCACATTATTTTATAGTCATTTATTTGTTGAATCATATAAAATAACTGCCACTCTATTATTTATGACACCCCAAACTGCCAATTTCATGTTTTAATCAAATAGGTACACACATTTATCTATGATTTTTGATGTCCATAAAAACATACAATGTATATGCAAAGTTCTTTACTTTGTGATGTGTTTTATTTTTGTTTCTTTTGATATTTAGAAAGATTTCTATTTGTGTTCATTATTTAATAATCTAATCATTACCATTATTTAATATGCCTTATATAATATCTCAACTAATAATCAATTCTTCTCCCTTCTCCTCTCTTCCTCCCATCATCCAGCCAGTGCTAGTGTTAATAAAAAAATTAAAGAAAGTTCAAGCATTACCACTTTGATTGTCATGCTCAAGTGACGTCCTCTTACCTTCACCTGGAACATGCCAGACCATCTGTAAAATTACTTTTTACATTAATTTTGCCCCATCCTTTCCCATTTTTATTAGTTTCATTATTTGGCACTGTGAGAACATGTATTATTATTATTATTATTATTATTATTATTATATTCTTTCTACCCTGGTCTCCAATTTTAATTTATTGGTTCTTTTTAGTGTTCATTTGGTTTGGTTTGTGCCACATGTGGTCTTGGCCACAACTTCCAGTACTCTAAGGTTTAGAGGAGTTTCCACCTAGCATTTTTTTTTTTTTTTGCGGTACCGGGGATTGAACGCAGGGGCGTTCTACCTCTGCGCTACGCCCCCGGCCCTATTTTTTTTATACTTTATTTTGAAACCGGGTCTCACGAAGTTGCGGAGGGCCTCACTAAGTGGAGAGAGAGAGAGAGACAGGGAGAGAGAGAGTGAGAGAGCTGAGGCTGGCCGCGAACCCGGATCCTCCTATCTCTGCCTCCCAAAGTACTGGGATTACAAGCGTGTGCCACCACGCCTGGCCCACCTAGCATTTTAAAATATATAACTCACACATACTTTCTGATACTATCATGAATTTTATTTGATTTTCAGGAGCGTTTTGGGAAGATTCAGAAATTACACTGCCACGCACTGGGACCAAAATTCAGGATCAATTATCCTTTGATGGAATGTGAAAGAATGAAGGTTCCATGAACCCTTCATAAAACGCTATGCTTGTAGAACATGAGTTCTCTAAGAATCTGAACAATTACAGAGTCCAATACTTTTATGTAATCAGAAAGACAACTTTCCAAAACCAGTTTAGAAAGCAGCAGAGCCCAAACCCAGCGTGGTGATGCATGCCTGTAATCCCAGTACTTGGGAGGCTGAGACAGGAAGATCACAGGTTCAATAACAGTCTCAGCAACTTAGTGAGGCCCTCAGAAACTTAGTGAAACCCTGTTTCAAAATAAAAAATAAAGAGGGCTGAGGGAGTGGCTTGGAGGTAAAATGTCCCTGGGTTCGATCCTGAAACACAGAGAGAGAGAGAGAGAGAGGAAGAGGAAGGAGGGGGAGGAAGGAGAGAGGGAAGGAAGGAAGGAAGGAAGGAAGGAAGGAAGGAAGGGAGGAAGGAAGGGAGGGAGGGAGGGAGGGAGGAAGGGAGAAAGGAAGGAGAGAAGGAAGGAAGGAACAAGGAAGGAAGGAAGGAAGGAAGGAAGGGAGGAAGGAAGGAAGGAAGGAAGGGAGGGAGGAAGGAAGGAAGGAAGGAGAGAAGGAAGGAAGGAACAAGGAAGGAAGGAAGGAAGGGAGGAAAGAAGGAAGGAAGGAAGGAAGGGAGGGAGGAAGGGAGGAAGGAAGGAGAGAAGGAAGGAAGGAACAAGGAAGGAAGGAAGGATCCAGCATGAAATATAACTTTCACAGAATCTTGGTGTTAGAAGGGACCTTAAGGTCACATGGTCCATCTTTCCACCCAATACAGAAATCTCCAGAAGGAGAAGCACCAATATCCCCTTGAATATCTTAAAAGTCTGAGATGCAAGGGAAGGGGTACAAGGGAAGGGTAAGGGTAAGAAAGTAGTGAATCCATGGAATTACTGTCATAAACAAGGTGTATATATGAGATTATGCCAACATCATTCTCAGTGCTACATGTGGGGGGGAGGCGGGGGGGAGGTGGGGGGGAGGGACACCAAGAGCTGTGTGCATGTATGTTAACACCAAACTGATACTCAT